>JASAND010028257.1:0-32254 GCA_030248195.1 Trissonchulus latispiculum | reverse complement strand
TTAAGTGAATTCAAAAAAATTGTGAAGGCTAAATTTAAAAATTGTTTTTGAAAACTAAATTTCATAAAAATTGGTCAACGGATACAGAATTTCTTGTTGTTTTCCATGAAACACTAATGATGTAAACCATTCACACCATAAAAAGTGACAATAATAATTATAAAAAATGAAAATGCAACAATTTTTGGTGGTACAGAACATTCACTTAAGCGAACATGTTCTCATAAGTGAGCATGTTCTCTTAAGTGAAATCAGAAAATTTTCCAATTTTGCCCGTATTTCACTTAAGAGAACATGTTCTCTTAAGCGCGAGAATACGGTAACATGGACCCCGATCCCCCGTTTGGACGCCGTACATGTATAGGGGCGGAGTCAATGGGGGCTGATTTATGGGGGGGGGGTAAGCCGATAGCGCGCAGAGGATGAAGCGAACTCATAATGCATAGCGTATGACGCTTGTCATACTATTATGTATTATGTACTCTTGACTTGATAATAGTGATATGGATGGAATCGGTAAAATCGATCCAATCCGAGATCCGGAGGCCCGTCTTGTCGGATAAAGCTCCTGCTCAGTACTTATACAAAATTTATTACCCGCAATGTTTTAAAAGTTTCATCTTACTAATCCATTTCAGCTGTGTAGTTTAAGCTTCAGTTTCAGTTTCCGACAAAGATTCAATTTCAAATCTTGTCGGCGCATTAAAAACGTTATTTAAGTTTCGGTGCTTGCGTTAGCTAGTAATTTTTTGCTCCAAATTGAAATTAATTCTCAAAATTATAGTTTTAATTGATGTAATCTTAAATTCGTAATGTTAAATCTGTATTTTGGTATTTTAATTCCGTGCTAGGCTGCAGACGGCGTCATAGGCTCGCTTAATCTCAATAATTTTTTAATACACTTACGCATTTATGTTTCGGAGTGGAAGAAATCTCGTAAAATCTACTGTGTAAGACTTCTTTTACAATGCCAAAACCGACTTTAATTCCAGTTTCACTTGGCTTTTTGAAGGAGTCATCTCGAGTCGCCAGATGGGATCGGCTCAGAACGACAAATAATTTTGTTGGATCGGATCGCTTAGATTTTTACTTGCCGAACCGATCCGATCCACATCACTATTAGCATAATATAGCCTTTATCCAAGTAGCTGTACACTTTCAAACAAACGTGCTTGTACTGAAGGCTGCAATAAGTATAGTCAAGAGTTTGTAATACCAAGAGGAAGACACTCAGTGCTTCCTAATGTATTAAGCTTGCAGTATGCTCGAAACATGAAGGCCGAAATCTCAGGGAGGGGGCTTCTGAGCGTGTAAACATGCTAGGCTGACACTTTTCGAAAACAGGCGTTTTCGACAAATAGATACTATAACTTGAACTGGGAAAGTTGTTCTCGTACAGCAATAATTTTTATATCATTATGTTGCGTAGAACGAGATCTTTTTTAAGATATAAAAATAATATAGTTGGGTTTATGCCATGCCTCATATATCCAGCAACAACCTAAGGCATTTCTAAGAAATGATTAAATTCCCAGAAGTTTCGTAGCAAGGATACTTTATTGCCGGTTTTGTAATAGATCGAACTAAATAATAGCCTAAAGCCTAAAGCCTAATAGATAGCCTAAGGCGAACTATATAACTTTTATATCGTTAAAAAGATTTTGTTCTACACAATATAATGATCTAAAAACTATTGCTGTGCGATTTTCCTAGCTCAAGTTATAGTATTAAATTTGTCGAAAACGCCCGTTTCTAAAAAATGTATGTTTACACGCTGAGATGCCCCCCCGAGATTTCAGCCTTAATGTTTCGAGCATCTTGCAAGCTTATTCTATTAGGAATAGCTGAGTGTCTTACTCTTGGTATTATAAGCTCTTGGTATAATTGATTTATTACCCGGTGAAGGGTAACCCGGTTTACATTTGTCCGTTTGTCCGTCTGTCCGTTTGGGCGTTTGTCTGTGAGAAAGTGTTCAAAACTGCTCAACTTTTATTACGGACAAATGGACATCTTCTAGAAACAAACGCACAAGTCATTTGAATTGAGTCTTCTATACGCAAACTTTAAATAGACAAACATACAAACGGACAACCGGCCAAACTGTATAAACCGGGCTTAAAATAATTTTAAAACTAACTTTATTTTGGTAATTTCCAACATGATCTGGTGACCACTTATATACGTATATACGTCAACATTTTCCCAAACTCAGCATTTAATTTGGCCAGCTGTTTTGCCATGATCGAAAGACACCTTGAAAGGATCAAGTTTAACAGCCTCAGCCTTTTTGAACGTAAAATCTATATAGTTTTTATTCCGCTGGAGTGGAATATATTCCCCGGGTTGTAATGCATTTACGTTGTTGAAATTCTCGAATGTCCTTTAATACATGGGCTAGTATTTCTATTTTTTAGAGTCAACCAAAAACAGTAAAAGAGCGGTCTTGGCTTTTAGGAAAATTTCATCGAAATCTGTTCTTGAAGTTTCATTGAGTTTTATGGTATAAATCTTCTGAGATTAAGGAATACGCCCTCGCGTTATTTGTATGTCATATAATCCGCAACGGTTTATCGATTAGTAAACTTTCGCAGACAAAATTCAGTAATAACTGGCAGAATCGCATATATAACATTGATATTAGCACACGAATAATACTGATTATTTTTTTCACTTAGTGCCACACCCCTGTCGCTTTCGCTTGTAGGGGTAGTGCCAGACCCAAATTTCTATCTCACCGGGTTGGGGCCCAGATCTGGCACTGAATAATTGCTGCATGGAATTATCCGAGGCGTCATCAAGGGTACTGCCGGAGCAGAAGTGACCACGCTGCTTTCACCACATCGTGTTCACCCGTTGACTCCATCAAGTAGGGGATTCCCCCCAAATGATGGTCAACTCCTTGCAAATATCGGATAACACAGTTAGAAATTATGCCCGGGGGGAGTAATGAAGCTTCGGCACAGCTGCGCCATCCAGTATACTAGCTTATTCTGTGGCCGTCTGGCCAAAGCCAGTTTGAATTCGCACGTTAATAAAACTGGAAGTTGAACAGTGAAGGAATAGTTTTGGTTAGAAGTTTCATGTTTGCGGTCGTCGCGAATGCAGAGCGTACCTTCTCCCCTTTGGACGGCCTGTGCAATGCGTGAGTCCTTGTCAACAGTTACAGAATACCTTCATTAATAAAAATCGTAATTATAATATCCATTTTTAATTATGAATTATATGATTATAATTAATTAATTGTCTGCCATGATTATTAATTATTAAATATTTTTATTTTAATTGACAAAAGACCCAGGGGGACCTTTTTCACCCCCCCAAGCCTAGTGTCAAAATCCGAAATAATTGCTTGTTGCTATGTTAAGTCACAGATTACTTATTTTGGCACCAATTTCCGCAGCGTTTTAATTTCCCATCCGCATTCACAATCCATTCACCACCGCCGCACCGAACCAAACTTACTGGAACTACTTCTCTGCAAGTTGTAAATGTTACGGAAACACTGCTTGTTCTCTGTAGGTTTGTACATTTTTAATTTCAGCAGAATTTTAACTGACAGTTACTGTTTTCTTACAGTTGAGTTTAGTCACTGAGCCAACTATTCATGTTAAAATAAAAAGCTACTTTCCGACTTAGTTCCTCATTGAACTATGGAGAAAATGTTACATTAACTTAATATTAATTAGCATTAGCATTCGGAAATGCTGATTTCCGATTTATGTTCGAATTAAATTTAAAATTCCAAAATTAAGACAAACTTATCTTGTAAACGCAGCTAGTTCCCGCAGTTGTCGGATGCAATCCCCCATACTGATTACATACTCGTAAATAAAGATTAGTTAACTAATTAGCAGGTCTTCTTTTCCAATTTTAGTTTTGAATTGTGTTCTTGGATAGGCGGAAGAAAGAAAGTTGTCACTACAGCACCACAGACCCGAAAAATTCGGGCCTAAGGCGGGGATAGAACCCAGAACTTTCGGTTAACTAGACCGACGCTCTACCGATTGAGCCACCCAGGCGCAATCGAACCAAGCTTAAGTTTGAATTCGTTCCCAATCTGTAATGACATGTTTTTTGAATGGGCATACAGCATTGATAACCTGGTATTGCTGGACCTGAACAACCAGTTGGTGGTTCACAACAATAATGGTTGAGCCGGTGTAGTAGTTGGATATTGGGCTAGCAGCGCAATAACCCGAGTTCGATTCGCAGCTGGATAAGCTTTTTTAGTTTTAGAAAGAAGGTTACTGGTGTGTTCAGCAAGATTTAGCAAGTGTGATTTGTGCCTACATTGTATGTTATGCCTTGATGTGAATAGAAGCTAGAAGCATACACATCAATTGGCGCTGCAGAGTAGTTGTTGTTCTTACTCTACGCCAACATAGAAGCTATCCCAGGAAAGAACAACCCAAACAACAGATGCTTTATCCCGCATGGGAACCTTGAATTCCCACGCAGTCGAGACAATCAGTTTGGACCCAGTCCATGACCAGTGGCTAGCCGCAATGACCCATGAAAACATTAACTTTAGTGATATCCGTGAACAAAACGCGAATGACAAGCTACTTTCTGATGTTAAGTCCTACGTGCTCCACGACAACTGGCAATCCAGAAAGAAATTGACACAAAATCTACTTCCGTACTACAACGTTCGTCATGCGCTGACGGTTGACAATGGCCTACTTTTAAAGGATTCCTGCCGTTTCGTCACACCACCGTCAATGATAAAAACAATCCTAGACCTGGGTCATATCGGCCATCCTGGTGTTGTCCGTATGGAGAGCAACCTCAGACCTTGCTACTGGTGGCCGTCCTTCGGAAAAACCATAGAAGATTACGTTCGGCGGTGTGGGGCAAAACAAATGTGGCTCCTCAAAAGTCAGCCGAAAAGTTGCCGACCCCGAAAGAACCCTGGGATTTATTTCAGGCCCCTTCTACACTGCACCAGCTCAAACCAAGTACATCGTCACTATAATTGATCATTATTCCGGATATCCTGTTTGTTTATCAACTTCCGACATCACATCCAAAAATCCAAAAATCTGATTGATTTCATCGAAGATACATGCTCTTACTATGGATTCCCAGAGCGCATTTTAACGGATAATGGCCCGCACTTCGTGAGTCATGAAATCATGGACTATCTTAAACAACGGGGAATTCTACATCTCCGTGCAGCTGTTTACAACCCACAAAGCAATGGCACCGCTGAAAGTTTCAACCGTTACCTCAAAAATGGCATTCAGGCTAATGACGGGCGGCTTGGAAGAAAGGACTTATAGATCTCCGGTCATATCGTCTTTGCCCGACCGCGTCAGGGAAAAGTCCCGCTGCCTTATTCTTTCAAAAAGAAAATTTTCGGGATCTCCATTCACCGTCAAATTGGAGGAAAACAGAAAACCAAAAGGAAACCGATACCCGCTGGAAAGAACCCCCTCTTCCAGTCAATCATCTCCTCCGCCGCGGGTCCTTTTTCTGTCGGCGACAAAGTCCTCATTCCCAAACAGCAACCCCTCAAGGGACAGCCCACATGGCTTGGCCCACTCGAGGTTGCGGCTGTTCTTGGTAACTACACCTATCGCTTGAATAACAACCAAGTCTGGAATGCTCGTAAGCTGAAGCGTTTCTTCACGCCTCTACCTTTAATCAATGTTTCGGATCAGAGGCTCCAGGCTCCTGCCAGAGAGCGAGAAGAGTTCAACCCACAACAGGTGCCCAGATGTCAACGCTATCCTACAAGACTACGCAGACAACCACAGAAATATGATCCTATATCAGGCGAATTTTATAGAATAGATAGTTGTTGCTATGTCTTGCTGAAAACTGCCCTTTCTTGGCTTTGTGCTTTAAGGTCGTGCTTCCTTTACGTGCATATATAGTTGCAGAAAGTGCAATTATTGCCCGATTTCATTTAAATTTTTATAAAATACATCGGGAAGGATAATAAACGTCCTGCAAAAATGCCAGCTTCATAACATACCTGCACAGTGAGAAACAGAAATTTGAAGTTCTAGAACTTTTTTAAAAAATTTTTCCCCCCAGCCAAAAAAATTTTTAAGCTTATTATGTGCTCTACAACTTTGCTTTTCGACATATGTCTCTAGCTCTTTTCGTTTTTGAGCAGTGAATTTTTGATCAATTTTTGCTCTAAAATTGGTTATTTTTGACACGATCTTGCTGAAAACAGATTTTGTCGAATTGGAGCCAGGTAAAAGCATAGGCAAGTTTATACTCAAATGAAGGAGCTTCGAAAGAACAAATTAAGTAAGCCCTGTACACTGAATGTTTCTAAAGTGTTGGTCCAGACAATGATTTATCAAAAGCAAGTGTGATTTTGTTTTTCTCTTTATCACCCTCAAAAGAATGTTTTTTCAAAGTTGGATAAATTGCCAAATTTTCAGAAAATGTCAATTATGCCTACTGAAATGATATTTTGACAAAATCAAAACACCGTGCCTGGCAAATTATCTCATAAACACATTGGATACGACCATTTTCTTGTTGCTTATTTTTTCGAAAAAAGCTGGCATTTCCGCGTTTGGTATGTTTGCGAAAATTCAAACTCCCCCCCCCCCAACCGCCCCCCGCCCCTTTCCATAACAGTTACGACTGGGAAAGAAGATTTAAAAACATGTATTCCCCTTTAGTTCGGGTTATTAGTAATGTCATAAAGAAGATCCTGAACGTTGAGCTTTGAGCGTTGAGCGTTGGTTGAGCTATTTATAGAACGTGGACTGTAAAAACTTCACACAAAATCTTGGCCATACCAGAGCTTAGGCCACGTTTGTAGGCATTTTTAAATTTTTAAATTTAATTTTTTACGACAATTTTAAAAACAATATGTACAGTTACATGATATATGCATACAAAAAATGTTTGAAAGTCACCAGTACACTGTCCAGTTTGATCCATCTGTCCAGTCACACTGATCGTGTGATTTCAGAATCCGTGCAATAGCAATAAAGTGGGGCCCAAGGTTTCCTGGGTCGCTCCCATGTATTCCTCTCCATGGTCTCGTACGAGGGGGCCTGAAGAGTTTCCTTTTCATCCTTGCCGTTCTCCCTAGGGAGGACCCAGCGGAGATCCAATTCCAAAGGGCCAGCAGCGCCTGCCGGGCTGCCTTCAGGTTGCTCAGGGTACCCCCATTTTCATGCTCTCCCCCGTGCCTGAGGAAATGCACCAGACGTTTGTGGCCTCCTCCCAGTTGAACCCGAACGTGGTTAGGAGTAGTACAGGACACCCCGTAAGCAGCTACCAGAGCCCCCAGGCACCGCTCCTTCCAGTTCGTCCCATGGTCCCCCAGGGCCGTATGAAGAGGATGGTGATAAGAACAATGAGAGAAGATGCGGATAGGATGAAAAATAGAATGGTTGGATGAATACAATGAAACAGAAAATTCAAGCGTACATTTCTAAAAACTGTTGATAAAAGGTTTGGGGTTTATATATTACCAAGCTCACGTACTCATCTGACCTCGCTCTCGTAACTTGGCGCTTTCTAAGTTTTTGGCCAAAGGAGGTTGTGACCTAGGGAGACAGTGTTCTGAAGTAAGGTTTCCATTTATTATGTAGTTTGTAGCAAAAATGGTTGGGTCGTCCCAGTTTGGATTAACCCAATTCACTAGTTTGAAGAAAACATTCGTTGAAGTCTCGGCAGGAGGTGAAAAACACAATTAAATTCTTGTCTTCTTTTTAAGTTGATAAATTACATGCAATAAACTTGAAACTTATCAAAGTGTCATAACAACTCAGTAAAGAGCGAAGAAGTAACTATACGCCTATACAGGGTAAACAATCGAAAAATGCTAAACGTAGAAATTTCGTCTGGCAGCAGTAGAATAGTATTAAGAGCAGTAGGTTTAGCTTTCCTTCTTAGCTATGTTTACGTAAGTAATTGAAAGTTAGCCACATTTCGGTAATATTAAGAAGCGAGACTACGACTAAGAACTTCTAGATCTGCTAAGTAAATTCGACTATTAACATTATCGATCGATCAATCAGCAATTACTGATCAGTCCGTGATCATAACTTTAAAATAAATTTTCGAACTTGAAAATTTCGGCAATGTTTTTCAACTTGTTGAATCTAATCAAAATAACTTTGCTTAGCTTATACCATGTTGTGATCATGCTATGATTGATCCGTTATCGATTCTGGTCAGTTTGGTATTGCAAACTTTAGTTTGTATTTCGTGCATGAAAAATTAAATTTATATAAAAATTAATAGCTTTTAAGTCTGACAATTTGACAACAACCGGTATACAGATATATATGCGGACAATTATCAGAACTACAATAAGCAATTTTCCTTTCACAAAAAATTCCATGTTTACAACAGTAAGCTGAATTTTTGCTAAAAATAAAAAAACGAGGACTAAATTCTAGAAAAAATTATCCGTGATAGCAACACCATAACAGATATTTACTGTATATATAAATAACTTATTTTATCTTCAAGCATTAATGTTGTTTCTTATAAGTAGGTGCCGCATACTTTTTAAAATAAAACATAGAATATTACTGTTTAATAAATAAAAACGACTACATGAAATTGACGTAGAAATATAATAAACTGTACAGTGGGCACTAACTGATTGTTGGCGAATGTTCTTTCAACATATTCTGACTGAAACGAGCTAAAAATAATAAACTCTCAAGTCAAATGGTGCCAACGCTGGAAATGTATATATGTTATGCCGAATATTCATTATTGCCTATTATATATAATAGGCAACAAAATTGCCGATTATACATAATAGGCAAGGTGTTTTCCCGATTACCCATAATAGGCAATCTTACTTGTCTATTATATTTAATAGGCAGAAGTGTTGCAATTTTACATAATAGGCAACAACGTCTTGCCGAATATTCAAAATGAAATTTACATTAAATTTTCCGTGCATTCTTAATTTCTCTTTTCTTTATTATGTACTTAGGTCAGGTCAACATTAAATTACATTACATTAAATTGTCCAGCGCAGATTTTATTTGATACAAAAGCTGCCGAATATTCAAAATGAAATTTACATTAAATTTTCCAGTGCAGATTTTATTTGATACAAAAGCTGCCGAATATTCAAAATGAAATTTACATTAAATTTTCCAGTGCAGATTTTAATTTGGTACAAAAGCTAAATGCAATTATCTGTAAATAAGAGCAATTGTTAACGCGTTTTTAAGAGTTATGACAAAAGAACGGAATATAAAGTCAAATTATGCGAACGTATATAAGTATAAATAGAATGCATTAAAGATGATACAACTAATTTAATTGTAAACTTTTAACACTTGTCTTAACAAATTAGTGAACTATATCTAAAACCTCCGTGCGATCTAAAACAGCTATAACGCTACGCTTTCTCCAGCAGATATATATTTTTTAATATGCCGAAAATCGCATTCTACTTGGAAAATTAAATTTCATTTGTGGAATCAGTAAAAGTACTCAGTAAGGAATCAGTAAGTAAGTCTGTGAACAACAGCGGTTTACGTTATGTGCAGAGTGTTCGAGACATTTTATTTTCTTAACCGCTAACTTTAAACTTTTGATTTTTAACATAACTAAAACCTCAATTTTTAACATTTTAAGAATCCAACATTCTAATATTTTATTTAACTTTAAATTTAATTTTAATATTTCATTTTGATGACCTTATATTGTTTGATAGTTCGTTATTTCATATGAAATAATTTGATTTTATATTCCGTTCTTTTGCCAGCACTCTTAATATAAACATGTTAACAATTGCACTTTTATTTATGGATTTTTTCATAGCTTGTGTATCAAATTGAAATTTGTACTAAAAATATAATGTTAATTTGATTTTGAATATAAGGCAAAACGCTGTTAGTAGTAATAGGTCAGCACCACAGGTAGTTCCTGGTGGGAGAGGTGGTGTAAGCGACGAAGCGGCGCTGAGGCTAAGTGGTTCTGTTTCTGATCGCCCGGTGCCATAGCTGGTCCGAGCTTAAATTTGAAAATTTGAAAAATTCTCTTTTTAATGAGAAAAGTTGGCCAATAGGGTTTTTGTCCATGTAGAATTCAAATATGAGCTTAGTTTTCCTCTACAACCTGAGCTCCGTGCGTACCTATCCCTTGACCGGAACCATTGCTGACCCTACTTAAAATTAAAACTTCGCTATTTCCGACGGGAAACCGTGAGATTGGCGGTTTTCAGGCATGTACAATTCAAATATGAGCTTAGCTTTTCTCTGCAACCTAAGCTCCACGCTGCAATTAACCCATGGCCGGATAACAATAGCTTTAAATTTGTTCACTTTCTGTGTAGACTTTAGTATCTGTAAAGTTTAAATGTTATATCGTTTAAATATGCACGTTTCTGAAAACTGAATCAGATTCATGTCTGAAAAGAGCTAAAAATAATAAACTCTCAAGTCAAATGGTTCCAACGCTGGAAATGTATATATGTTATGCCGAATATTCATTATTGCCTATTATATATAATAGGCAACAAAATTGCCGATTATACATAATAGGCAAGGTGTTTTCCCGATTACCCATAATAGGCAATCTTACTTGTCTATTATATTTAATAGGCAGAAGTGTTGCAATTTTACATAACAGGCAACAACGTCTTGCCGAATATTCAAAATGAAATTTACATTAAATTTTCCGTGCATTCTTAATTTCTCTTTTCTTTATTATGTACTTAGGTCAGGTCAACATTAAATTACATTACATTAAATTTTCCAGCGCAGATTTTATTTGATACAAAAGCTGTCGAATATTCAAAATGAAATTTACATTAAATTTTCCAGTGCAGATTTTAATTTGGTACAAAAGCTAAATGCAATTATCTGTAAATAAGAGCAATTGTTAACGCGTTTTTAAGAGTAATGACAAAAGAACGGAATATATAGTCAAATTATGCGAACATATGTAAGTATAAATAGAATGCATTAAAGATGATATTTAATTGTAAACTTTTAACACTTGTCTTAACAATTTAGTGAACTATATCTAAAAACTCCGTAAAACAGCTATAACGCTGCGCTTTCTCCAGCAGATATATATTTTTTAATATGCCGAAAATCGCATTCTACTTGAAAAATTAAATTTCATTTGTGGAATCAGTAAAAGTACTCAGTAAGGAAGCAGTAAGTAAGTCTGTGAACAACAGCGGTTTACGTTATGTGCAGAGTGTTCGAGACATTTTAATTTCTTAACCGCAAACTTTAAATTTTTGATTTTTAACATAACTAAAACCTCAATTTTTAACATTTTAAGAATCCAACATTCTAATATTTTTAATACAATCCAAGTTAGCCTCAAGGAGTATGCCCAACGAAAAAGGTAAAAAGGTAGATTGCGCTATTGAAAACTACAGAGTTCAAAACTATGTGCGTTTCTATTGAGCAGCCTTAAACACTTTTTCAATTCTAGTGAGAATAGCACTTAAATTTATAGCTTAGTTGTGACAACTGCTAAATCTTTTGTGAAATTGACAAAGTATGCTAGAACAGCTGCTAAATCTTTTTAAAATAGTAGTTTCAATAGGTTAAGCTTAATTAGAATTAGCTGTGCTGAAAATAAACATGATAACGGTTAACTAAATCTTATTAAAAAGTTAAACACTAAATGATGTTTTAAATAAACAATTTTAATTGATGAGTCCATTCTGCTGCCACTTTACAATTGACGGACCCATAATACAATCCAAGTTAGCCTCAACGAGTGGGCCCAACAAAAAAGGTAAGCCTGTAGAACCGTTCTATGTATCAAACTATTTTGACCTAGCCTGGTCAGTTTCGCCTCCCTGCACATTTCTGGTAGTCACCCATCCCTTCCTAATACGCACCAAAATTGAACCTACACCATTTTTTGAAATTTACGGAATTGAACCTACATGGCTACGCTCAAAACGAACTCTATTTACGCACCGGATTTGCTATTCTACGCACCTGTGCTATATAACTTACACAGGATTTGCCAATATACGCATCGGATCTGCTTATTGATGTTATATAACTTACGCACGGGATTACGCACTGAATTTGCTTTCTTATTCAAGACTCTTGAGTGTATTTTACTTCGGTTGCTGCCGAGAACTTAATGTCGTAATACAATTCTAATTGAAATACACATTTATAGATGCCGGCCCGTCAAAGACCTTGCACAGACATCAAAGAGAAATCCATAGCCAGAAGAGTTCAAAGAAACAAGAAAGCAGGAACCGTCACGCCACAACAAGTGTGGGAACGAGCTGGCAAAACCTACCCGACAAAAACTAAGAAACAAAGGTTTAATGCTATACGTAGTGACGTCGCATCACTGCTAAGTTCGCAAAATGCGGAGGTCACCGACATCAAAGAGCTGTCGAATGACAGCATCGAACTCCAAATCCAATTCCATTTCTTTATGTTGGGCTTTAAAAACCTCATTAGAAATTTATGACAAATTGTTTCTTAAAGCTAGTTTTAAATAGAAATATCGTCAACTTTTTAGCCGTTGCTAATTCTCAATAAATTATTTCAGACATCTATCAAGCTGCGTTTTTTCTTAACGGTTTGCTGAAAAGAATTCATTACTTTTGACTGACAAGCACAAAGTACTTGTTGTTGATGTTCGAAATGTGTGTAGTGTGTAGTGGGGGGGACACTATGTGTTTTATATACTAAGTCAACAATTTTTCAGTTCAATATCGTCATTCATCTTATCATGTCATATCGTATGTCATATCGTATCATCAACATCATTCTTTGTTGCACTAAAACAAAACGTCGCCAATTTGCACATAATCATCAAACTACTATTGTGAAACAGACTATGGTCTCCTTTTCGCTGCCGCCATAGTAGTCCTTTATGTATCTGCCATTTCTTATTAGCCGTAGCTATTTCCAAATCAGCGTAATTGAATCTATTTAGATTGCGCTATTGAAAACTACAGAGTTCAAAACTATGTGCGTTTCTATTGAGCAGTCTTAAACACTTTTTCAATTCTAGTGAGAATAGCACTTAAATTTATAGCTTAGTTGTGACAACTGCTAAATCTTTTGTGAAATTGACAGAGTATGCTAGAACAGCTGCTAAATCTTTTTAAAATAGTAGTTTCAATAGGTTAAGCTTAATTAGAATTAGCTGTGCTGAAAATAAAAATGATAACGGTTAACTAAATCTTATTAAAAAGTTAAACACTAAATGTCAATTTTAATTGATGAGTCCATTCTGCTGCCACTTTAAAATTGACGGACCCATAAAGAGTCTACACGTGAATCTTGTAACGACATGAAAGCAATTTGTATGGGTATTCACGTGCCAAGCAAATTAGCGAGAAGGTGTGAAGCGAAGAGAAACATTTGCCTCTCCAGTCCAAGCTTTTTCTTGGAAGCAAACACGACTTACCCATAGAACTAGAAAATAACTTTTTGAAGTAAACACAATCTGCTGCACGGCAATACAGCATCTTTTTCATTTAATGGTTTTCTGAATGGTAGTGCTGCAAAAAGAAAACTAAAAACTTTTCCAGCACCTTTCTCTGGTTGATTTTCAGGAAAAAAGTTGTAGTTTTTTGCTGAAGACTCTCTTTCATTCGTTGGCTTTTAAAATTTATTATTTTAGAAAAGAAGAATGTGCCATTTTCCGTGCTTTCCCATAACCATTAGCCGAGGCTGACATAGCTCTGTTTTACTGCTTTGTGTATCAGTTTACCAAACTGTTCTTTACCGTGCTGTTGCTTGCTTCTTTTGTCCAGTGTTTGGACTCCGTTAATGAAGAAAAATATTTCTTCAATTTCAATTTTTATGCTGGTCGCAGAACTGATTTTTCTGTTACCTTTGGTCGTCAGATGGAAAACGCGCTTGCTACAGGGACCACTGAACCTGCTGGTTCATCAAGCAGTGCCTACAGTGATATTTCGACTGCCGCCGAGATGTAAACAGTTATTGCTTACCAAACAACGTCACAGTACAAGTAAATGTAAGTTGCTCTTTGCATTGTATCATGCATGTCACTTTTTAGCATTTTTAAATGTTAATTGAAAGAATAATAGAAACATTTTAGCGCATTAAATAGTAATAATAATAATGTATACCAATCTTAATGCACACTAAACTAAATTTAAAAGATATCAAATCCACATTAACAGGAAAGGGTTGCTCATTCAACAGAACACCTAAATTTCATTTAACATTTAGACTTCAGCCAGCAACATTCTTAAAATTATCTCTATGTGATAAAATGGAAAAGATATGCATTATTTTTGGCAGATGCATTCATAAACTCTGTCTTATTTCAGGTTACCAATGACCGCTCGTCTTATATCAGCATGGAGTCTCTAAATCCGCTCTATCTCGACGTTGCCCGCAACCAGGGTCGAATTATTTTTGTTCATTTTGTCCAGGCATTCTTGTATGAATGTCAAATGGTACAGGAACGATATAACTTAAGCATAGTCGACGCCGTATCCACTGTGCTTTATAACACATCCGGAGTGGTGGGAATATGTCCGAGGTCGTGGCCGCGGACGCCGCGGTGGACGCCAACGCTGATTTAACTGAGAACAGTCTTCATTCTCTACTTTGTAGACTTATTTTTGTTGGGCAGACTGGACTTTGGGTTTATTGCTGTGTAATCACTATTCTTCCTCCTGAATCAAATGGGAACTTGTTGCTTTGAAGTGTGATTGTTTGAAATAAAAATGCGGAAAAATAAAATTATGTAACATATCTTCTTCTTCACTGCTTAATAAATACTCAAATTCATACTGCCTCAGCATAAATTTACTTTAACAAATTATCTTTGGTTAATTTAAGAAACTAGGACAACATTAAAATTAAACTAAGTTTAATATAGAACTGTATAATCTACAGGATGAAGTGGCAGCAGAAGCGTTAGCATTCATATCAAATTTGAGGGATATCCCCTGGCTTAATCCAAATATCCCTGGACTAGAAGGATTAGCCTAAACCCCAATCCTATCAAATAATTTAAGGGAGCTGAGGATTAATCCCTTGCTCTCAGCAGCCCCAAACATATAGATAGGGGAATAATCCCAACCACTAAAATAAATCCATAAAACAAATTGCAAAAGCTGGCTGGCCCCTCAGCCGGGTGGATTAGGGGGATTAAGAGGATTTAGCTGAGGCTGAGGGGCCAGCTCTTGCAATTTCCTACTACTACTGGAACTGGTCTGATTCTACTGAAGTCAAAATGCAAGTTGCTTTAAAGTACTATTATTGTCCAGTCCCGTAGCATATTGGGGACCTCGGAAGCTTTTATACAGCTATGGCAAGAAGAGGTCTTCTCCAGGATATCAGTCCGCAGCCAAGGATTGGTCAAAGCAAACACTGCAGTCTGGAGTAGCGAACGATGGACATAAGTGTCTGCAAACACGTGTGAATGTATATTCAAAGTATGCTTGTTCAGGTAAAGTAAAGTCTAAGTCCGCAAGTGAAGTTCCACACCATTTGAGTCTATTTGCAAAGTTGCAGTCAGACAGAGTAAAGTATTTCGTGAACTAGAAACTTTAAAAATTTCATACCAGCCAACGGCTAAGACAATGAGAATCGCCGACTGTTCAGAAAGTTTTGGGCCAGAAAGTCCTGGTTCATTAGGTCTTTATTCTTGGTTTGTGTAGTAAACCTGATGCCTTGTTGTCTTATGAACGTTCTGCATGCTACTTTTTTTAAATAATCCAGAGAAAAAAGAAGGCCAATGCAAGCACTGTCAGAGAATTTTGTCGAAGTGCTGTAGTTGAAAAACCCTGAACGTGCTGTACAAGTCAGTCTTTGCTAGGGAAACCTGGTTCTCTCATGGTGCAGCTGTAGTGTAGCGGATATGCGACATGCTGCACAATGCTCCAAGGGTACAGAAATACTATTAAATCATTCATGGAGCGTGCTAGCTGCTGAACTGTTTCATTACTAAGATCACTACGAATAACTCAATGGTATTTCTAACGCTCCATAAGTAGTAGAGTTTTTCTCAAGCATTCAAGCTGTCAACTTGTAAACAAGTATTTCCAAGCTAATTGACAAGCAGTCGCCGCAATATCGCCTAAAGTTTTATTTTATATACTTTCACTAACAATTAATAATTCAATTAAATTAACAATCCGGTCCTGCGGGGGATAATTTATTAACCTTGTATCTTAAAAACAGCTATTACTATCATTACTAGATAATTTTTAATTTATCTCGCTTAGTTCTTCCAGTCATAAGCGGTTATTCAATATTTGATTCACCCTATTGCAGCTTCCAAAGATTTGTAGCACTGCTTATTTGAAGCACTGTTTATTACCGGAGTTATTTTGTGATGCAAGGTTTTATCCAATTCATGTCCGCAACAACACTACTTTTACTGAGCATTGGTCACCAAGTTGCAGCAAACAAGCAGAACTTCTAGAAAAGAGACAGAAAAGGAACACTCTTTTCCGTCAAAGGTTGATTAGGAACAGCGTTTACCCAACTAATAAAAGAACTTTTCGTCCTCTTTTGAAGTACTACAGTGAATAAATATTTCCGTTCTCGATTAATCATAATTCTTGTTGACGTCCAAAGGAAATTTGGTTGCGAGAAGAGCACATCTCTCAGAACCCTAAAGCTTTTGAGCGTTTCACTCAGTGTTGCAGTTGGATATGAAGTAAACCGTTAACTATTTTTCACAATTCAATACTTTTGCACAAAATATCTGGAGTTTTATGTGCATTATACATCTATCAGATTTTTGAAATCTGATTTGCAACATTCCCTTTTTCGTCCTCACATTCGTGACGAAGATTTATAAATTTAACTGTTAATATGTAATATTTGTTAATTGATAGTAAAACCTTGCATGCCTGAATTTTCTCAGGACCAACGGATTGACCAGGGGCCAATTTCATAAAACTTTGCAAGTTGCGGATTCCGCAACTCGCAGCTGCAAGTTGCGGATTTGCAAGCTGCAAGTGTTGCATAAAGGGTCAAGTGCGGAATCCGCACTTGCACTTGAATTGCAAGTCAAGTAGGATGCAAGTTGCGAGTTCGCTTGAACGCTAGCAGCAAGTAAGTGTTTCATAAAACCCGTTGGAACACTGACTTGTAACTTGCAAGTGCGAGTAAAGTCGTCTAGTAGATTTTAACTAGACGATTTTTTAAAAAATTGAATATATTCGTTAATCTTCGTCGGATTCTCACCAAATTTAAGAAATAACTGCTTTAACATGTTTTGCACAGTTTGTGAAAATTTCAGTGAATTTTAAGTTGGTTTAAAAAAGTTACGATTTTATAAAGAATTACGGTCTATTTTGCTTCTACTTGCACTTGTAATGCAAGTACTCGCACTTGCGTTGCAAGTGGATCAAGTTCCGCAACTTGATCAGAAAAGTTTTATGAAACACTTGTAATCCGCACTTGCGTTTCAAGTGCGAGTACTAGCAAACTCGCACTTGCAAATCCGCACCTTTTTTATGAAATTGGCCCCAGTTGTACATTTTCAGCTGCGTCCATCTTTAACTGAGAGCACCTAAAGAGATGGGACTGCCACTAATTGCCCGTAAATTTCGAACAGAAAGCACTGTGCATTCGCGTAAGGTCCCCAGAAGGGTTCGACGGCATCGGGCAAAATAAATATAAAATTCGGGCAAAGTAGGAATCTTTGTTAAGCATTCATTCCAAAAAATGGGCTTACTTATTAAGGTGCAAGAGTTGATTCTGCGACGGAGTTAATCTACTCAACTCGCCTTTCGAATTCCAGGTAGGACTGCATTTCCGCTGACGGGTCTTATCTCGATTACCCCCCACCACTCAAGATCCTTAAAACTTGACCAAATGAGCTAACATTTGGTGTGGGTATGTTTTCGACCACGCTGAGTTCAAATATCGCGAAATTTTTCGATTTCGCGAAGTTCGATTTTTTCGATTTCTATGGGGGGGCCAAGCGAAACCGAAAAATTTTTGTCTTCGATTTTGCTGAAATGATGTAAATAGGGGGTTTCGGGGTCGTAGAACACGAATCTGAAGTCCGTTTTTCGATTCAGCTTCTTCTTACATTTTAAGCTTAAATCTTTAGCTTATACTGAGCTAACGAAAAGCTGAATCGAAAAACGGACTTCAGATTCGTGTTCTACGACCCCGAAAACCCCTATATACAGCTTTTCGCCAAAATCGAAGACAAAAATTTTTCGGTTTCGCTTGGTCCCCCCTAAGAAATCGAAAACATCGAATTCCGTGAAATCGAAAAATTTCGCGATATTTGAACTCAGCGTGGTCGAAAACATACCCACACCAAATTTTACCTCATTTGGTCCAGTTTTAAGGAATTTGAGTGGTGGTGGGGGGTAATCGAGATAAGACCCCGCTGACTGCTACTTGCTGTTTACCATGACGCTGGATTCGCGACAGGCTCAAAATTTGTTAAATTTTTCATCGTTGGCAGAAAGCTGCATAAACACCGTTTCTTAGCTGGAGTGTTGAAGAAAAAGAGACACATGACCTTGACCAAACTGCTCCGGACAAAAGACGACAAAAACCCACTTGGATTTTGGACCGCATGGCATTAAAGGGTTACAGTCGGCACAATTGAAGATTGAATAATTCCTTCATTATGTGAAAACGAGTAAGCAGCTTGTAATATGCGCTCGAAATGTTTCGGTTTCTCAAATTGTTTCTCCCTTTTGGTGGGCTCGAAAAACATAAGCGGAAATGTATTCCTTTCCGCAAACATTATATGATGCAAGTATCACACTCTACGAAGCGAGCACTGCCGCGGACGAATAGCTCTAAGATTATTCAATTCAAAACCAGGAAGAAATATTTTCTCTGGTATACCAGCTGTTTTGGTGTTGTAAAAGTTCAAAGTTAAAATAAGCACTTGAAATTTCAGAAAATAGGCCTTCTAATTACTATGTCAGCTCGTGACCAAATTTGTAATTCTAGTCTTAAAGTCCTCTTTTCATTTCCGACTCATAAAATGTTAGTCCTTATAATCATGTCAGAAATGACTTTTTCCTCTAGTTTTGTTTTCATAACATTTTGTTGAAGCAGTCAACTGCCTACTTCGGTCGGTCAGTCAATATTTAACTAAACTTCCTAATTTGAACAGCTTGCCATTTGCTAAAGCAAACAGCAGAAACTATTGGGTTGTCTAATACCTCCTTTAAGTACTCATACGAACAGTAGTCTAAGAAGTAGCAAGTGCTTAAAAAAATCTTAACACTTGTGTTTTAGAATCTGGGCCCAAAAATTAGACGATTACAATCAAATTATAGTTTAAAGGCTTTGGGTAAAAATGGTTTTTGCTTGCGTACACCGTGGTCGATGCAGTGCGTACGGCGTGCAAATTATCCACAGTAGTTACAGCAGTTACAGGAATGCACACTAAATCCTGACGGTAGATTTAGAGAAGCAAAATGATAATGTAGACATTTCCTATATGTAATTTAATAGCAGCATTTTGGTCTACAAATCGGAAGCTCAGGGATTCCTTTCTCCTACTTTCAAATCTTTTTGAAGCAACATGGGATGGAAACGAAATTGAGACGAAATTAACTCAATACTATCGAGATCATTAGTGCACACTGGAGGAATGAAGATTTTTCTCCCCCCCCCCGCCTAAAGGAGCGAGCAAGCTTTTTAGGTTTAAGTCAGCTTATTAGTATGGCTGCGCTGTCAGTGTACCCCGTGATCATTTGATTTTTTAGAAAAATTGAAAAACAAAAATCAAAAATCAACATTCTGATTTTTGATTTTTGATTTTCGTTTTTTCAAACAAAATCAAATATCAAAGCTTTGATTTCTGATTTTTGATTTGTTGTTAACAAAAACAAAAATTAAAAATCCAATATCAAGTTTTTGAGAAGTCCGATGAAAACACTATTCGAATTTACCAACTAAATAAAAAAATCAAAAAACAAACTCTTGTTATTTGATTTTTGACAATGAAACAAATATCAAAAATCTAATATCAAACTCTTGTTCTTAGATCTTTGTTTTTGTCCACAAAATCCACAAAATCCTGAATATGTCTAAAAATCCGGTAGAATCCGGCAGAGCCATATGTCCAAATGGATCAAGTCCTAATTTCGTAAATATGTATTACCGTACACGCTTTAATTTATATTGATCAGCTTTGTTCTCAATCTCTTTCTGTTTCCGCATGAATCTGGAAGACCGACATTTTCAAGTTTTGCAGCGTTGAATTTGAATTACTCTGTCACCGACTGATTTAGAACTTTAAGTTATTTTTTATGAGAACATTATGGCGGCATATTTTTGTGTGAAAATGAGCGAAATCCAAGGCTATAGATTTTTGACCAAATTGACACACCCTTACATCACCATCACTATCAGCGCACTAATGCGCAGCATTTAAAATCAGTTTCGCAACTTGATAACAGTTTGGCTTGGACCTTTTTATGGAGTCTTGTAGTCATGCATAAAGCACGTCCAGTGATGCCGAACTTCAAGATGTTCAACTGCAACTTCAACAGCACTTCAAGCCTCAACTGATATAAATTTATAAAATTATAATAATTGCAACCGGACAACTTTCATAGTTAATCATAGTTAAACATCTGCAGCAGTATAAATAACTATCGATTTCACAGCGCAATACCACCGATTTCGGTGGCCGACCAACTTGTTTGTACTCATAGTGTATGAAAAGTGAATAAAGAAGGCACCAAAGTTGAGTCAAGTCTTGATTAATCCGGAAATAACTGGATATTCTGGATATTATTGTCTATGTTGCCATGCATTAACACATAGGGACGAATCCTGATTGTTGGGGGTTTATCCCAAGAAAATTTTGAGGGGCTTGTCTTGTATCTTGTCTTATTAATAACAAACTCTTGTTATTTGATTTTTGACAATGGATCAAATATCAAAAATCAAATAATAAGAGTTTGTTTTTTGATTTTTTATTTAGCTGGCAAATTCGTATAGTGTTTCCATCTGACTTCTCAAAAACTTGATATTAGATTTTTGATTTTTGTTTTTGTTAACAACAAATCAAAAATCAAAAATCAAAGCGTTGATATTTATTTTCACTGAAAGAACGAAAATCAAAAATCAAAGTGTTGATTTTTGATTTTTGTTTTTCTATTTTCTTGAAAAATCAAATGATCACGGGGTACACTGACACTGCGCGCTACATCATAGAGTTGGCTCTGGGTCCAAATTTTCGGACCTGGCCCGGACCCGGACCCGTTAGGCCGGACCCGTTAGGCCGGACCCGGACCCATCCAGACCCGGATCCAGGTACCCGGTTCTAAAAAACGAACCAGTTTGCATTTCAAACATTCACTGCATTCTTAAATTTCACTGCAACTTTACCACTGTAATAGCCCAGTCGCGAATAAAACGTGTGATAAGCTTTAGGTTAACTTATTTTTGAGTTTGAGTGCTCGGGCTAACAAATGCAGTCGCAGTTTTGTGATAGTCCAGAGACAGTGTGAGACTGTCCTTCAGACAAGTTACGAATGCTTTGGAGGAAAGAATGTGAACGCATTTTTGGTGGCTTGTATTTGAAAACAATGTCCCAGAGCTTGTTTACTAGATTAAGCTTTGCATGCATAGCAAAACTTTATGGTAACTTATCAGTTCGAGTTGTCATATTTCTACTTCAAATTCTAGTTACTACATATTGTGTTTCTAGCCCAGCAGAGCAGCATAGATCAGAAAGACCTCAGCTAGATAACTAAACATTGTATCTCAATGCCTAACACATGGGTTCCACCAACCTTTTATTAGAAATACAACAAATTGCAATGTTTTAACATCCCCAAATGTACCAAAATCCAGTTTTCTTCAGAATCTTGGATCCGGACCCGGACTTGGACCCGCGGGTACCCGGACGCAGATTTGGACACGCGGGTGCCCGGACCCGCGGGTCCTAAGGTTGGGCCCGGACCCGGTCCGGCCCGCGGGTACCCGGACCCGGCGCCAACTCTGCTACATCACTGTGTTTACATCCCTACTTGCTCGGGTATCAGGTTTTCTGTCTTGTGTTCTTGTCTTGTATTGCGCGGGATCTCTTATGGGCCACCAGCCTTAGGCCAGTAGCAAAAACATTTATCAAGTATTCTGATACGCTACCTAAACAGTTAGCTCCAACAATAAAACAAAGAAGTTCTCCCGCGACACTTGGCGTCCTGTAACTTTGAGTTTTTAAATTATCCAGGCAGTTGAACAAGCCAACGCAAAGTCCTAATCTATACACTTAGCAAGTTCTAAACTAAAGAATAGGTACTTCAATTAACTGTAACACTGTCGGTCTTTTAATAGTTCCGTCACTTGTCATCGCAAAATAAGCTGACAAGGATGATTTAGTGGTTCAATATTACGGCCTTTTTAATTACCTGAGTGGGAAACCGTAGGTGGTTTTTGCAACAAGAATCTGCAAAATCTCACGACACCTCTCAAATCACATTTTACATTCTCCTTACTGAATCAGGGAAGTATAATCCAGGCAACCTGTATTATCAACAATTTTCTTGTGTGCGACCTTACCTTTTCTATAGTTCGTGTACAGACAATTTATTTGACAGTTACAACTAAGTTGCATTTTGCTGCCAGAACTGAAAATGGTTAATTATGAAATTAATTAAAAGGTTTTTTAAAAAGTTACATGACATCTTTATATCCAATTATTTAGATATTGGTGATATTCTAGCCTGATTTAATGCCTTTCTCAATTCTTTGTTTAATCTAATGTTAACAATAACTAATCTTCGCTATTTTTAAGTCAATCTGCTACAACACTTATAGTAAACAGCATTTTGGGAATAGTACCAGTAGCTATCAAGTTTCGTCACCCACATGGTTCACTCCCATTCATTTAAAGCTTAAATCCTTTCAATGAAACATCTTAGGTTGAACTTTAGCCTTAGATATTAAATTTCCGCCAAAATATTTTTGTCCCATCAAAAGGTTACTGTTACAGGCTAAAACTTCCATTAGTTTTTCACTTTGCCACCAGCAGACTCCGTGGGTTGCTGCATTAGCTAACTGTTAATTAGGGCATAAATTTTTCTGACATTTCAAAGGCTTGTTTTGTCAACCTTTCAAATGGACCGTAGGGGTCAGATCGCACTGCCACATGAACCGACAAAGGGACTATACAAACTTTCTAATAGAGTGTTTAATCGGACTCTGTTTGCCTATCGATTCAGAAAGTTTGTCGTAATTTTCAGACTGATAGCACTAAAAATCTGGATGTACAATTCGATCAAAAGGTCTATGGTGACTCATATCGGATATTTTAGGTCGCAATTTTTGGAATTACGTTTTATCTTTATTTCGGTTGGTATAAATTAGTGGATAAAATAAAACGGAAAAGCAAGCTGTAAAGACTCACAAAACGCAGTCTGAAATTCGACAATTTAAAAGAATTTGGTGCACATGTTCTGCCTATATGACAAGAATGGGACTAAATAGAAATTGAGGTTATTAGTAAATTTGTCCAAACTCAAATTAGGGATAGTCAGGAGTAGGAGCAGGAGCAACTGACTTTCGGCTGATGGCAAAATCCTGAATTTTTCTTCTTTGCGTCTTTTTCTTCGACGACTTCTCGCACGCCTTTGGTTATAAGGACTGCTGACTTATAATCTTCGGTAACCGATTTTGAATTAAAATAGTTCAAACACTATATCTTCACTCAACACTTTTCTGTAGATTATGTTATGTAGATTATGTTATGCATGTAGTGTCAGTTGTCAGTTTAGGAACTAGAAATGTATAACTTGCCTAGTACAGAAAATTTAGACTGTGTACTACAAGGTATTACTGGTTCGAGAACGGTGTGTGATTCCAAAGGCCTAAGAAATAGAGATAATTGCGAAAGTGCGATCTAAGTAAACGCTGTCGGTTAAGACTGAAAGTAAGATGCCAGGCCCCTGAAAGAATAAATCCACGACTTTACTTTAATTTACACAAATTATGCAACCTAATTAAACATTCACAAAATAATCAAAATCATTTCAAATATTAATTTGACAAGGAAATTTAGTTTTTTGACAAAGTAATCAAACACATCTTGACAGTGACAGGGAAGAGCCTAACTGAACGCGACAACCTCCAGAAAACTACCTCCCTCCAATAATGCAATCTAACAACTAACAAATTTCGCATTGGATCACCACTTTTATATTTTTCTAGTTGTCGAACTAGCGGCGTTGTCTGCTAGTCCAAAAATCAGCTTAATAGGAACAAGAGTACATAATAGATAAGAGTAAGAAACTCTTACGCTAGCATGTACAAATCATGTAAGGAATGTTCGGTTCATTAACTCGGGACCCCCCCACGTAACTTCCGGGGGGGTCCCACTTTGCACTAAATACACGCTTTCATATAAGCGTGTGTCTGCTCGCTGATTGGCCCGTTAGCCTAAGGCTTATGGTAGGTAATTTATTAGTTATTTTAATTAGCTAATTATAACTTTAATTAAGTTAATGCAATTAAAAAACTAATTCGACAACTTTGTAGCATTTTTTCTGCTCTTTTCAATGATATAAAAATTGTTGCACATTATATACTTATACATTCTTTCGAATTTTTGTATTATGAAACAATTTTTATATCATTGGAAAGAGCAGAAAAAAATGCTACAAAGTTGTCGAATTAGTTTTTTAATTGCATTAACTTAATTAAAGTTATAATTAGTTAATTAAAATAACTAATAAATTACCTACCATAAGCCTTAGGCTAACGGCCCAATCAGCGAGCAGACACACATGTATATGAAAGCGTGTATTTAGTGCAAAGTGGGACCCCCCCCCCCGGAAGTTACGGGGGGGTCCCGAGTTAATGAACCGAGCATACCTTACATGATTTGTACATGCTAGCGTAAGAGTTTCTTACTCTTATCTATTATGTACTCTTGATAGAATTTAGCGCAAAGCAAAAATTTCTAACTATTCTCTGTTCGATAATTTAGATAGAGGTTACTGGGCTGCAGCGCCAAGTCTTAAAAGTCCCGGTTTTCCGCTGTTGAGGAGCTAGATTTAATCATCTGATGTGTAATATCCCACACAGTGTCTTAATTTCCTGTTTCAGTGGGAGATGTCATCTGAAATATGGAATTATTAGCAACAACGTTACAAACTACGTCGATGACAAGCTCTTAATTAAATTTAGGAGTCTTTTTTCTAAACTTTCTTTTTCTTTCTTTTGACTCACTCTGTCGCCTGATATTTAGCGGTCGGCTAAGCATTTTATCTACGGTAATCAAACAGTTATCATCATTAAATTGTAGGAAATTATGCTTGTGTTTTAATTAACGATATGCCATCAGTGACTAGAAAAACGCGCTCAATTTGC
This sequence comes from Trissonchulus latispiculum, assembly GCA_030248195.1. NCBI lineage: Eukaryota > Metazoa > Nematoda > Enoplea > Enoplida > Ironidae > Trissonchulus > Trissonchulus latispiculum. Next base: position 7,001 of record JASAND010028257.1, on the reverse strand, counting down.
CGAGGGAATATTAAAATGGGGGATGACTTATCACATAATCTAATTGGAACCTAAAAAACTGAAAGGGAAGACTAAAATTGTATCCTGAGGCAAATTAGCGCACATCTTTTAAAGGTATTTCAGAGTGCGGTGAATTTTTCCAGTTTTGAAGGAGAAACCCTTTTTGATACTTTATATAATGGGTGGAATAAAAGCTCTCATTAGTATGCTTCTGCTTGGAGTATTCTTTGCCTTGTTTCTTCCGATCAGTTCCCGAACTTTGTACAATTCAGAAGATCTGTCACTAAAGCGAGAGAGCGATCGATTGCCTGACGTAAGCCGATTCACAAATAACGATTGTATAGAATAGATTTGTAGTTTTTAATGATTTCATGTGGAAGTTATTGATACGTACGATTTACTTATCATTTATTTCAATCGGCCCAGAACAACCAGATTATATTTAGTAGTTGAGATTAATAAATTAGATGTTACGTATTTATATAATATCACATAAACTGATCATCTTTGTCAAGTCAGAGGAGTGAAACAATTATTTTAATAATTGTCCCATTGTGTGTTTGAAAATTGAATTCAAAGCGTATACAAAGTGGCGATTTCCTGCGCCATATTTCAATCGTGGTCACGGCTAACTAACAGCCAATCAAACCCCCTCCCTGTTTGGTATAGGGTAAACTAGCTTTGTATGGACAATAAAACATCGGTCTATCTTCAGCATATAACAGTACTTGCCATGAACGGACAATATTTTTCTCTGTATGGACACAACTTGCGCTGAATGGACACTGAATTTTACATGCAAAACATAGGAGTAATAAAATTTTAAAATGCTTATTTTGAACTTAAAATAGAAGGTAGAAGCTTGATTTTTCGGACTTAGAGTTATTTGACTGTCCTCTTTCGATTGCAGTAAAAACATTAAAAAATAAAAATTTTCGAATTGCTAGATTTTCAGTTAGAATTGTAGGAAATGTCTTCAAAAACATGTATAAAAAGTTTTACACTAGTCTGACGCCTTTTGTTAAAGTTAACATTACATTAGCATTACAAATCCCGCCTTAAAGTCATATAAAATACACACAAATTTTGCTGTCCATACAAGGAAAGTGACGTGTCCGTACAATGCTAGTTCAAGATTAATTATTGTTAAATTAATAACTTTTAATAGACGTTACCATTTTGAAAAACAATTTGACCAGATTGTAGAAAACACAATTAGGCATATTTTGCTAGAAAAATGTTCTTATTTATTAACAGTTTGGACATAGCATTTTTCTCCTAAACTTTAACCTAAAAATTGGCCTTTTCTAAGTGTGTTGCATCAAAGACAATAAAACTTGCTGCAGCGGTTTCAGTATTGAATGAAACTTGTTGAAACTTGGCAAATTCATACTAAGAATAACAAGCTTTCTAACGATACAAAGTTTTTTGAAATTGACCAACTCTACACAGAGATATTTAGTCAAATCTTATCTAATATTCATACAAGGTTAGTGTCCGTATAAAGTTAGTTTACCCTAACCAAGAGTATATAATAGCAAGAGATAATAGATAAGAGTGTGACAGCTGGCAGGCTATCTGTTATCATACATGTTACATGCTCTGCACGCTAACGGCTGACCCCCCCCCACAAACGTGTACCTAGTGACCCCCCACAAATGTGTACCCAGTACACGTTTCTGTACGCTCACTCGCCCTATCTTTACCTGTTAAAGCTCGAAAACACAACGTCTGCGTGCGTCCAATTTGTGTCTGCTTCGAGCTTTATAACGCAAAGATTGCTAATTTCATTGAAGTGAGCATACACGTTTGTGGGGGGGGGTCAGCCGTTAGCGTGCAGAGCATGTACCTTGAGCTGATAACAGAGAGCTTGCCTGCTGTCACACTCTTATATATTATGTACTCTTGGTATAACTAAGCTAAACTGAAGTGGATAGTGGATACCGTGTGGCGAGGGATCGTCAACAAACAGTCAATTAAATTCTACATTGTAAAAGCCTGACATTACGATTATCCTTCCAAACGTACGCCTTTATTAGCGACCGCCACTCACCAAACGGGGGACCTCTGTTCGCGACCCCTCCACGAAATGGGGAACATTTTGCATTTTCTGGTAGGAGAGCTGTTACGCAATGCAATGAAGAGAAGCCCTCTAGTGGCTTACACTTCTTTTAATTTAGAGTGCAGTTATGTATGAGTAATCGTGGTAATCGGAAAACCTTTTACAGAATTAGTATTGTTTATGAGGTTGATGAGTACTCTCATTGTTTCTCTGATTTGTTCGGCTGTCTCTGTTCCGCGATCCGGTCAAAATATTTGTCAAAATATTTGATGACGAGATTTACAAGTGATTAAACTTCCAACTTTAGAAGAGATAAAAACGCTATGATCAAAATTTTATGGAAAAAACAATTTTAATAACCACACTTCCTTTCAAGAACCATTGATTTTATGGAATTGTAACCACAGACAGAAATTAAGCTGTAAACCAGAACAACTCCAAATGATACCATTATGTACTCTTGAACCATTTATGTTTACCGTACCCTTTCAAATTTACGGATGAAATAAATTTAATTTTAGGCAAGATTTGTCCCAGATCAGCGACAGTATGACGATATCCCTACATCCCTTCGAAATATCAAAAGGAAAAGTAAGCTTGTAGTTATTTATAAGATTATGATTTGTTTATTCAAGTATTTATACCGTACCGTACCACCGTTTTAAATATTTATTGGAAAATGCTGATTTATTTGCTTTCGGAGATTTCGGACCAAACAAGATATTAGGATATGAATAAACAGTCCGATTACTTTTTCACATGAAAATTTTTGCTTTTGGATAGTGCTTCACCTTATCACTTTAAGAGAATCATCTGCATAAATCAGGTATATGTAGCATTCAAACCCCAGAAGGGCAAAAATGCAGTGTAAACAGATATTGTAAGGGAAGCAGGCACAGAAAAGCTAGATGGCCTCCAGCTGATGGCCCGGTGGAGGTGCGTAGAGGCTAGTTCTAGCAGGCTCAACTCGAAATCGTGGTTCGATCAGCCCCGGCCGGGTCAGTTCTTTAGTTTTCATCCTGAGCGAACAGCTGAACATCCCATTTCCCTTCTCACTCCTGGTTCCTGGATTAAAGAGTGCACGGTGCAGGTTTGTGTGTATGGGTGTGTGTGGGTGTGTGTGTGGGTGTGTGTGTGTGTGTGTGTGTGCGCGTGCGTGCGCACGCGCGCGCGCTATATTGTCTCATTTTGCTTGAAAGTTGCAAACATGGGTAGGAATCTGAAATTCATTTTAAGTCATCCTTTCGTTAGCCCTGTATAAGCTTACAAACTAAGTTTACAACATGAGCTCATATCAAGCTAACGAAAAGTTAAATCAAAAACGGACTTCAGATTCGTGTTCAGTGAGCCAGAAAACCCTTGTATGCAGCTTTCAAGCAAAATCAAAGACTAAAACTTTTCGGCTCTTCTTGGTCCCTCTTGCGAATCGAAAAACTCGAATTCAGCGAAATCGAAAAAAATTCGCTGTTTGAACTCAGCATGGTAGCAACAGCATCGACGACATACTGATATTTCAGATCGATTCTTCAGATTTAAGAAAAATTAGTACGGGGAGTAATCTGGGAGGCGTTTCAAAAGATTCTCCTAAGTCCGCTCCTAAGCGCACTTAGGAGCAGACTTAGGAGAATAGTTAGGAGTGTCTTAGGAGCTCCTAAGGCGCAGTTAGGGGCGCTCCTAAGCTAGTTTCAAAAGAATTCTCCTAAGTTCACACTGTCGTTCTCCTAACTTAGCCTAACTTAGGAGAAAAGTTAGGAGCGGTCTGAGCGCTCCTAAGGATTTAGGAGAATTGCTAGTAAGGAGGAATCTTTTGAAACGGGATTCTCCTAAGTTCCCTCCTAAGCTGGACTTAGGAGCGCTCCTAAGCTTAGGAGCGTCTTTTGAAACGCCCCCCTTGAAAAGACCCCAGCCCTGTGCAAGTCCATGCTTGGGTGCTGGTAAAACCCAGCCCAGCCCCCAGCCCCAGCCTCCAGCCCCGATGGGTAAAACCCAGCCCTCCAGCCTCCAGCCCTCCTTGGTAAAATCCAGCCCAGCCCCAAGGGTAAAACCCAGCCCCCATTTTCCAGCCCCAAGGGTAAAACACAGCCCCCATTTTTCAGCCCCTGTAGTAAAACCCTGCCCCCATTTTCAGCCCCGTTTTCCAGCTCCTGGGGTATTAGGTTTTCCCAGCCAGCAGCATGAAAGGGCCCAGATAAATTCCATTCATCTGGACCAGTTTCTGACAGCAAGCAGTGAATAGTGGGGTGCCGACCGGTACCTTACTTGACCGGTTAGCCAAAATACAAGTTAAAATGTGAAACATTTGATACTTTTGAAGATTTTAAGGCTCCAATTCGGCGAAACTGTCGCAAGCTGGCAATCCGGCCGGTGAAGGCAGTTAGTTGGATTGACCGCCCGGTCCACAGTGGGCCTAGGCCGGTTTCACTTCACAGGGTCGGTGAATGACACTAGCACAGAAGTGTTTTGTCTTGTTTGCTTTTGTTCGAAGCTAGATGCACACATTTTCATAGAGGTATGTGCAAAATGTAATTAGACATTGTGAATTTAAATAAACTTGAGCAGTTGTTTATTTTTGATAGTTACATTTTAGCATATACCTATTTCTTTTAAGATTAAGCGGATTAGATTTAGATATTACGTATTAAAGAACCTTTCTTCCTTTCTTTAAAGGACCCCACTTTTCTGTGCTTGCTCTCAGGAATAGGTCCAGGTTAATGGAATTAATACATGGACCGAGACATACTGGCTGGGATAAACGTTACCCCAGGTGTTGGAAAACAGGGGCTGGAAAACGTGGTCAGGAAAACGGGGCTGGAAAAAAGGGGCTGGAAAACGGGGCTGGGTTTTACCCTTGGGGCTGGGCCGGGTTTTACCCAGTGGGGCTGGCAGTCGGGGCTGGACTTTACCCAAGGGGCTGGAGGCTGGAGGCCGGATTTTACCCACCGGGGCTGGAGGCTGGGGCTGGGGTCTGGGCTGGCTTTTACCCACACCCCCATGCTTGAATGAAAGATACAAGATAATAGACGAAAGAAAGAAAGTTGTCACTACAGCACCACAGACCCGAAAAATTAGGGCCTGAGGTGGGGATCGAACCCACAACCTTCGGTTAACTAGACCGACGCTCTACCGATTGAGCCACCCAGGCACAATCGAACCAAGCTTAAGTTGGAATTCGTTCCCAAACTGTAGTGACACGTTTTTGAATAGGCATACAGCCCTGTCAAAAACACACACCCCGCGAGACAAGCTCAAACTGACAGGTGGTGCAGTATGGCTGTAGAAAGATACAAGATAATAGACGAAAGAAAGAAAGAGACCTGTTTGAAAGGCGTGTTTGAAAGGGGAGTTTGAAAAATAGAAATAATTTTTATTTTATACATTGCTTGTTATAATTTACGATGTTTCTGTTGTTTCAGCATGCTTCTTCAAATTGTGCGACATCTACGGCAGAAAGTGACAGCGTGAACTGTTGCAATTTGTTAAAAAGCTGACACTAAACGCTTGCCATTTGTAGTTATTAGTTTCTTCCTTGTACAGTGAATGCAATTCTGGTGTGCAGAAGAATGTCTTGGGAAATTGAATGGAATAATATGCCACGTGCTAGCACTAGGTACCTTCAAATCATCTGATTTTGTATCAGAACACATATTTTTGCGAGCTACTTATTTATCTGTAAGAGTTTCGGGATCAAAGCGTCCATAAAAGCTCAGAATGGCTAGGCTTTTGTAAATTTTGTGGGGAGGAACTGACGTAATGACTCTATTTACGCTTGATTAACTTTAAAGTGGCACCCTACTAAGCAGACCGAAGAAATTTTACAGAAGAAAATTGGGAGAGGTCATGTCGTAATGACCTCTGTATTTCTCTCCCCATAAATTTTACGTGTTTAATATTAAGTGCTTGGAAAACTATCAAACTTCAAAAATAATGTATTTTAATCTTCAATTCCTTTCATGGCAATCATATCAAAAATTAACTTTTATGCTTAAAATTGATTGAAATGTAGAATTGAATTTGCACTAAAAATTAAATTACGACGATTTTAATTTATGAAACACCTGGACCAACTTTTGGAAAAAATTGTAGTTCGTATGTACTCTGTAATCAGAAAAACTTTAAAATTCTTTTAAAACATGACGGTTTTAAATTTATGGGGGTTTCAAAAATTGCTTTTACCTTCACAAAAATTTAATGTCAATTGAACTGTTTTTCTGATTACAAAGTACATACGAACTAGAGATGAGGACTTTGGCTCGCGGCTCGGCTCGGCTCGGCTCGGCTCGCGAGCCGAGCCGAGCCGAGCCGGCAACAATTTCTCCCGAGCCGAGCCGAGCCGAGCCGGAGAATTGAAACTCCGAGCCGAGCCGAGCCGAGCCGACCCTATCGAAAAATTTTAAGTTCACTGTAATTACTTCCGAATTTGTACAAACAAAATAGTCAACTAGTTCAATGAATTCTGTTTTCTGTGTTCAACTTTGTCGTCTAATTTTCCGTTTTTCCTTGTCTTTATTCATACCATCCTTCCACGCCAACCTAGTTTAAACGTTAGGCTGTGCTTGAAGTCAACCTATGTATGGTGTAGTTATAAGGAAACATTTTGACTTAGTTATTTCAACGTGTCATATTTAGTATTATCAAAAATATTACAATTAAAATTTGCATTGTCTTACTACTGTGGCTTTGGGTTTTTGTAGTAATCTATCAGATAGCAGAAAAGGTTGTAAAAGCGCTGATTATATACCAGAAATACTTACTACTAATTTAGAGTTTAAAATTATTCTGCATAATTACAGTTGACTACTATTATAGCTACGATCGGCAGAGAGCAATTAGAGGATTTGAAGTTTTCTGAAATTTAAAAAATAATGTGAAAGAATTCTGAATTTTATTGCTGAGTTCTGAAGCATTTTGCAATTTATCAGATTATGCCTTTCCAAAAGAC
>JASAND010028255.1:0-60956 GCA_030248195.1 Trissonchulus latispiculum | reverse complement strand
GACACTTTACCGTTACTTAACAGTGGGAATTTTAACTGCATGATCATATGGACGAAGATGCCTTAGTAATCCTTCCGTTTTTCAGCCTAATTGGTTTACTGGAATTATTGACAGCTAATACTGGTGGCTCTACCTGCTATCGGACGGACCAATGCGCATTCTGCAGATAGACGTGGTATGTCCGTAGTTGGCTCCAAGTGGAAAGTGTTCTCAGAAAATATCCCTGCTACACCGTTGAACAATACTTTAGAGTGGGCCGGAACTGTTGATCCACTACGTAGGGTAACCCTAACGAGCCCCCAAATGAAACGATCCAGCCCAACCAACAAGGCTTACAGCAATAAAGACACGTCAGCTTTTTACTCGACAAAGTTCCAAGGCATCACAAGCTGCACTTGCTGCAGTAGCTACTTAAGTATCAGGATCAGATCACACTCAAAATCTAATCTAAAGCTCTTTTCAATATTTTCGATTGACATGGTTTTTACAGCATGCGACTGAGCAAAGTGCTGTTAAACTGAAAATTTTCAGTCTAATTGCAATTAGACGTACTATTGTTCGTCTAATTGCAATTGGGCGAACAGTTCCTCGTCTAATTGCATTTTGATGTAAAATGTTTTGGTTTATATTAAGAACAGCGCTTCACTGTAACTGTATACGGAGAAGGGCACATAAAGTCGAAAAGACATTTTAAGTATAGCTTTAAAAACATATAGTAGAAATACTTTTCGTTTTAAGATATTGAAAACTTGAAGACTGTAGTGCACACATCTATATGTAATTTACACAGTTTTAATTTTAATTTAAGAACAGCGCAGAACGCAGAACTGCAAGTTAACACAGAAGACGATTAAATTATAAATTACAGGAGAAAATAAGATTTTGTAGGCAAAAAATCTTAATTTCTTAGCAATGTTGGTCCATTACTAAGTTTAGCTTACCTGATGGATAATATGAAGCATAGCTACTGGCAACGAGTTTTTAGCAGTAGATATTGCGTTGCATGCCTTTAAATGTCATTTATATGCTGTTATGGTGATAAAACGAAATTTGGAACCATCTTTTTCCCCACCCCATCTTTTTTTACCCCACCTGTGGGGTAAAAAAAGATGATCTATATTGAGGCTAGCCAACTAGAAGTACAACCGAATGCTGATTTTAGTGGTGGTATAGAAAGTACAGATCAACCCTACATGCTGGTATATAAACAGTTTGGCTAGCTACAGTCTGTAGCGAGTACTAACCTTATTTCGAAAATAGTTTTTACCCCTCTGACTATATATAACATTCTTTCAAAACGGTAACAGTAATTCGCAAATAACTGCGAACCCCCACAAAACCAAAATCTTTTATGCAATAAAATGGATTTTCTTGTTAAAATTATTTCTTCACCAGTGCTCAATACTTGCAATCCAAATTAAAGTTCAATTGGTCAAGGTTTGAAAGTTTTTGGATGTCTTAAAATTAAGAGTAGTAAATTATATATAGATGTGTGCACTAAAGTCTTCAAGTTTTCAATATCTAAACGAAAAATATTTCTACTATATATGTTTTTGAAGCTATACTTAAAATGTCTTTTCGACTTTATGTGCCCTTCTCCGTATACAGTTACAGTGAAGCGCTGTTCTTAATATAAACCAAAACATTTTACATCAAAATGCAATTAGACTAGGAACTATTCGCCCAATTGCAATTAGACGAACAATAGTACGTCTAATTGGAATTAGACTGAAAATTTTCAGTCTAACAGCATTTCGCTCAGTCTCATGCTATTAGACTAGCCCAATTGCAATTAGACTGAAATTCTCCGTCTAATTGCAATTAGACGGAAAATGCTTTTAGACTGCGACATATATATACATACATACATATATATATATACATATACATATATATATATATATATATATATAGATATAGATATATATATATACATATTACGCACGATATATGTATATATATAAGCAATGCTGTTACTCTGAAGACAACAAGATTCTCCAGAACATGGGAGGATTCGTGCCACAGAAAATACAAGATACTAAGGCTAAATTGTGCATAAACAAATTTGACAGCCTAAAAATGCCGGATATAATGTACCGTGAATCCCAAGTTCATGCTTGTGTAATGGATTGAGATGGGGACTTAAGCCACAGACTCAAACGCGACTACTTATGACTGGCGCAATGGACGCAACCCAGAGACTGCTAACGGAGATCTTTAGTCCAGGCGGCTCACACTACGCTGACTAACCTTGCCAGGGGGAGGGAATAAATTTTGGGGGACGCCAACGGAGCGCCTAATAAAATCGGGGGAACCCACACATGAGCACAAACTCAACTAGAAAAGTATTCCGGGCTATTCCCAGAATCTACCTAGCTACCCCACAAAACAGTTAAAACAGTAGAAATGATTAGAGTAAAATTACGACAAATGGGCGGTTTACTAACACTACCCAGAGTGGGGACTGATATTAATAGTTGGGCTACCCAACGACAAATAATTAAAATGGAGAAACAGCAAAGGAGGACAGCAGAGAACATAAAGGTTAAGGGGCCACACAAATAAACAGCTCAAAAGTAGGTCGAAGTGGGGCGAAATTTATGAAGGGGCTGGAAATGGATCAGACTGCTGATAAGGATTTTAAGGGAGGCGGGGGCGGCGAAAAAGTAGTGGACAGGTGCTAAACGGGATTGACGCCAATGGAAGAGATAAAAATTGTGAGGGAGGTTAAATTAACCACAAGTTAGTCAATTCAGTCAAAGGAAAATAAATACAAAAGCTCTGTTAGAGATGGCGAAAGTCAAAAAGGAGGGTTCCCCAAACCTTAGAGACCGACCGTGCGCAATCGAATTTAACTCCCAACTGCCTACCAACATGATTCATGTTTTGTCAGCATCACGTGACATACATGATCTATCTTTCCAGACTTGGCATAAAATATACAACACGTGCATCAAGGGATTTTTAGAGATTTTAAGGGAATTTTGGGAGAAAAGTGGGAAAGAACGAAAATTAATATTGGCAAGGGGGTGATAGCGCAGGTGCATCACCACATTTCACTTGTCTTTAAATAATTGTCTTGACTGCTCGATTTCTTTGTCTCTGATCTGGAATAGACAAGACGTTAATATCTATGGATACGGGTACAGTCACTTTAGAAACTCAAGCCTTACTAATTTAGAAAAGGCCATTGGTTAAGGACAGGCAGAATTGTTGAAGAACAGTCGCTCGGCAGTAAACCAAAGGTCAGTATGTACCCGTTATAACAGGAACACGAGTGCACCACTTACAGATTGAAACATTGAGACAGAGGCCTAAAGACGACTATGAACTTCTTTACATTAATAGTTTCTTTGTACTATCTCTTGAATATAATAAATTACATATAACGTGTTTCCACACATAGTGCATTTTTTCTGATAAACCGAGACGTCATAACCATTACTGGGACGGTGCCCTAAAGCATAATTTCAAAGAACTTCCTTTAGAACTAATCAGTTTTCGCTGAAAAAAGGATGAAGCAAAGTTTCTGTTTGACAAAGCTGTTTCCGGCGGCCCGCTGATGGAAAGGAGTTTGACCAATACCTAGTTCATATGTAACCAAGCCAAACTGGAGTAATGAATTGGTGAGTGTTTGTAATTAAACATTTCCGTTGGCCCATTTTGGGTCTTCTAACCAATTATATAATTTGTTCTGCTAATGGATAAGCTGAAAAGGGTATGAATAATCGGTAAAATAATAGCTGCTGGTTTAGGCTACGGCTATTTTCCCAAGAAATTCTCACTTTATGACAAAATTGGTAAGTCTGAAACGTGATTTGTCCGTCGGTGGCCATACGCGTGCAAGCAAATAAAACAGCATTTGTGAAAATGTGTCATTCCAACATTGAAGGGCACGTAAAATCGCAGAAAACTAAAATCCTTAACTTCTTCATAAAATTCATCTCTTTTACACATGTCAGGCTAAAAGTTTTATCCATTGCACAGGTCGACGGTTCATGTTTATTATTTCCTTGAGGGCCGTAGATGTCACCAGTTGTTTTTGACCTGGGGGTGGGGGTAAGCACCCCCAGGAACGGCCTGCTCCCTTTGGTAAACAACTGAATCAGATGAAAGAGATTCAGAACCGACTCCCCCATACGACCCAGAGCCATGACTAACAGCTGAATCGTAAACGGACCCCGCCGTCCGCTTCGGCAGTACCAGCAAAATTTTGGGGGTAGGAGAAATTTGGGGGGAGGGGCCTCACCACAGGGTTGGATAAGCTGAAACTCTATGGCGGCTAAGCGCGACTGAAGGCGGTAAGCAGCACCAAAATTTGGGGGGCATACTCCCACCCAAGGCACTATTCGACTAAATTTGAACAGCACCCGGGAGAAGCATTTGGGGCGGGCCACCCCCCGGTTGACTAGACCGAGATCCTGTCGCCCAGGGAGGGCACCCTCCGACATAGCTTTCTGAACTAAAGGCCGTACGAACAACATCGAAACGAGGCGAGATAAAATTTTAAAAACTATGTCTAAAATTTAAACCTTCAGAAGGCTGAACCTGTCAAGGAATCACCTCCCGAGAGTGCTGAATTTAGCGCCTCGGTGTGGCCACTGCCCCCGGAGCAAACAGTGAAGCACACTGAGAGACCACCTGAGAAGACTCGAAATCGGTTCCTCCATCTCACGAACAGTCGGTGTCCCCCGAAACTGTTTTTCGTGTCCTGAGTGGGGGGAGGTCATACTTTGACGGGATGAACGCGAAACACCTGGACCATCTGTGGCAAATGGGCCCCCCAAGCATTCTGAATCTGAAGCGCCCCGAAAAATTTAAACCTGCCCCTATCAGAATTCGGCTGCGAATGTCTAACAGCCTGACTCCGCTGCCCTGCCGGTGGAGTTGGGGGTTTAACCCCCCCTCCCCCCGAAAACTTGTGCGGGGGGGGGGGTGGGGGTACAACTGCTGATTGTAGGGGTGAGAAAAATTTGGGGGAGGAGGGTCCCCACCCTCGGCTTGGCTAAGCTGTAATTCTGCCGCACCGGGAAGAGACTGAGGGAGGGAGAGGAAACAACCAATTGGAGGGTGGAGGTAGGGGATACCGAGAACTTGGGGGGAGTAGGATTTTGATAATTTTGGGGGAGCATCCCCTCCCGACAGCAAAAATTTAATAAATTTCGACTCAAAAAAACTATCGCTGTGTTCTGGTGGCTGATTAACTGGTAATTCACTAGATAGCCTCAGTTTAAACGCCCGGGTAACCGGACGAGAAGAATCCGACATACCACTCACCTGAGAACGGTGGAGAATTTGGAAGAATTTGGATATAGTAAAATGAATCTCTTGACAAACAATTTAGTCACATTAATAAATCTGTAGAAGGTACTCTGCTGAGTGTGACTCCCGTCAAACAAATCCCTGGGAATTACGAAGATTGTTACGGTTCCACAGAGTGTGCGTATGTCAGATCTCTAACTTCCGATTTCCCTAACTGACTTCGAAATACAAAGCATAACTGATTAATGGCGTGAGTTTACTTTCATGTAACAAAATACGTTATTCTTGTAATTAAATCTTCACCCAAATATTTTATTCACCAGAACAATTTTAAACTAGAAGAGACAAACAAAAGACAATGCAAACCGCCTGAGAATCCAAAATAGATAGGCAAATAGATAGACAGGCCCCCAACAAACGAGGCTAGCGGAGCGTAAACAAACAACAAAGGGGCCTTTCTAACCACAACAACAGTTCACACCCGACTAAACATTCCCGCTCAATTTTTGAAGGAGAGTGGCAATTAGCTAGTCCGCCCTCGGACCGTACACAAGAGTGTCAAATTAGTTTGAATGTTCATGAATTTGGCATTACATTTTAGCAATTTAACTTAGAAATGTCAGTAACGACAGAAATAACTCCACACTAGCAAGCTTAAACTGAACCAAAGAGTGAATGTTGTGGAGAGTTCATTATTCAACTTAAGTCTGACAATGTATATATAGTTGTCAAATAGCAAAATGTGTCAGTTCGTGAACTGACCAAACATTTTGTCAGATTGCAATCTGACATGTCAGATAGCAGACTCAGTTAAACTAGCAGAGATACGCCTATTTGACATGTCAGACCGTGAACTGACCAACCCAAACGTGTCAGATTGCAATCTGCCAAATTTGGCTTTGTCAGATTGTAAAATCTAGTACTACCGTAGCCATCCTGGGTCTTTCCCATTATCCCTCCACAGCTCTGAAGAAGTACTGAAGAAGCACGATTTGACTGATTGAGTTGAAATTTGGTGGAGGTAGGTTTTCGGACCTGTTGACTTCAAAAATGCAAAAATTTCAAGATTTTAAAATTTTAGTTTGGTGGGGGAGGGACCATGGGAAAAGGGGGGACCACGGGAAACCGAAAAGTTTTTTGTCCGCGATTTTGTTGAAAACTTGCACACAGGTGTAAAGTTGGAAGTGTGCGAACTAACCAAACTTTACGAGTGGGAAACTGTGCACAAGGAGAACGTCGAACCTGGAGGAGATGTAGTTCCAGTCGACCTAACTAACCTCGCCAAAATTACCTAAGTGAATCTTACCGAACGGAGTTTAACCGCCGATGAAGACCAAAGACTCACAGTAATTAGAACCTACCCCAAAATTGCTGAAAAATACACACTTAAAATATCTATCTACCTACCCAGTATTCTCAGAAAAACCTTACCTACCGACTATACAAGCTAATACAAAAACCTAAACTAAGAAAAGACACCCTAAAATGGCCCAAAAATTGAGACCACATTTACTTGAAAATTATGCTTGACAATGGGGCGAACCCCGAAAATTGCGTACAATAAATTTTGAAATAAGCTACAGTGTAAAGGAGACAATTATCTAGATTACATACAAAGTAAATACCAGGTAAGGCTACAAAACTATCTCAATAAAACACAACAACTACAATGAAATGAAAACAGAGAACTGACTTAACAAAAATAGCCTAAACTTTCAGAGTAATTTTTAAAGACATCAAGAGAAATTAAAAGTAGCAGAGAATTTAAAGACAAATAGCGAATAAGTAGTATATGAAAAGTCTAGTTCTACAGGGTCACCCTGGAGCGACTAAAAGTCTAAAGGGGCCAACACTTTAGACTGATTATACAGATAATATAGGGCACAGCTAATAAAGCTAGGACGCGGGGAGCAGTAAAAATACACACGACCGTTCATGCAGAGAGAAAAACAACAGACTGAATACAGACGAGTGGAAGCAGACAAAACTAGTTTAGCGGAGCCGTGGTAGAATCTGATTGGATAAATTTAAGACCCCTTTAGAAAGGGAGATGCTGGGAGAGGCTTCTAGAGGAAATCGACATATACACAGCGCCACCTATTGACTAGGCTGGCTGACACACATATACGTATTTTACACATAAGCACACTAAATATTTCAACTAAGACTTTCACATGAATTTCAAAATACACTTTCAATATAAATTTCACACATTATAAATACTTTCAAAATAACTTTTCTAACATTATTTCAATCCAAAATAATCTCAAACACACATACATAATATTTTTAGAGGACTGACGTTACGCCGCCTCATCACAACTCCCCAGGGCTTACCGCCCGAGTCCTGCGAGGGGCAACATAACCAAAAAGTAGTTGAAAATTTGAACTCTGAAAATTTTTGACGAATTTTTGGTAAATGGGTCTCATAACATACGTACGAAGAAAACGAATTATAATACATGACAAGTTATAAAAACAAAGCAACTAGCTAAACATGACTAAATACTGGAACAAGGTTAGGGCTGACTTGGCGTCAGCGGACTAGTGACGACCAGCTAGAAAAATGCGCTTGGGAACTGCCATTATATTGCCACTGGGACGGTGCGCAATTGAGAAAAGACCAAGTCCTCCAGCCGTCACGGTGAGGTACAAGTACCCATAAAAAGAGAACATAGTGTGAAAACAAGAAAAGAACCAGAATGTCAGCTTCATGGGAGCATCTTCAGGCTAAGGTACGGAGGTAACCTCTCGCACAGCTCACAGAGCGCAAGCTTCGGCTGGGTGGGAGGGTGGGCCTAAGCTCGCTCGACTACCTCACTTCCCTTCGGATCTCCCGCAAAATTTAAGAACCAAAATGGTTATTAAAATATGTTAATTTATTAGAATTTAAGGTTAAGTAAGTAAATCCCAGTGTTTCGCGTAAGATTAGGAGTAAGTTTGTGGAGTCTTTAAGTAAAATATACGTAATTAAAATTAAAAGTAGGACTACAAAGTAGTCCAAAACATGCTTAAGCATGTTTAAAAAGAACCAAAAGGGTACAAAGAAGTCCCCAAGTACCCTCGTGGCACTTATGATATTAAATAAAATTAAATTAGGGGGGGTAAATGGAGTCTAGGAGTTAACTAAAACGCGAAACACCGGTTAAAATGTAAGTAAAAGTCCTATAAAATAAGAAATTTTGTAGAAGATCCTCCCAACCGCGCTGCAGGCCCTAGAATGGAAGGGGCATATAAATCGGGAGCTACTTTGGCGCACTGGAGAGGGACACAAAACTGACATTTAGATAAAATTTTAACTATAAAAAAACCAAACAGTGGGTACATTAGGGCAGGAACAGTTGGGACTACTAAATGAAATAAAATAATTTTGATAAAAAGTGGCGGCAGATGAGGGAAACGATAGGACCTAACTGGCACGTCACGCATCCTCTGACGTTACATCAGGTAACAGGGAGTGACAAAAAAAGAATTATGCAGGAAAACACAGACAAATATCACAACAGAATACATAAAATTTGGGTTAAAATTTTTTTAAAATAATACTCAAGGAAAAGTTAAAATGGTAGTATACAGTTAAGAAAACTTCTAAATTTTTAAAAGAATGCTCGGTAAAGGGCTAATTTTTAAACATTAGTAACACCACAACTAGTAAGACATGACAAGAAAATACACGTATTAAAGCATACATTTATATACCAGTTCAAATATCAGAATAGGGAATCGTCTTCTTATAGGGAAAGGATATATACAGTAAACGTCACTATCGTAGGAATGGCACATATCTTTGG
This sequence comes from Trissonchulus latispiculum, assembly GCA_030248195.1. Classification (NCBI taxonomy): domain Eukaryota; kingdom Metazoa; phylum Nematoda; class Enoplea; order Enoplida; family Ironidae; genus Trissonchulus; species Trissonchulus latispiculum. The sequence goes on along the minus strand of JASAND010028255.1, from coordinate 51,903 downwards.
AAATAGTCATATATTGAGCAAGAAAGTCACTGTCGAGTAAGGCATGATCGGGAAGGCAATAATTGAGTAGTTTTAATCCAAATAGAGTAGTCTTCACAAGTTGAGCATAAAGTAAGTCCAAGTTAAGGAATATAGGCACCAATAGGGAAAGTCACAGCCAGGGAAAATAGGATCATCAAATATAAAATATAAGTCCAGACAAGAGTAAGTCCAGTTCAGAAATATAGCGTCCAATAGGGAAATGTCAAATGATGGAATGGTGAGGGGTAGGAACCTCCGCCGTAATGATATATCTCCGCCGTTATGATGAACCTCCGCCGTTATGGTGATGAAAGGACTTAGAAAACAATCGTCACGATTATTAACTGTGCAGAAGGTAACCCAGTCACTGGTATTACCTTGATCTGAGCCGGACAGCTCAGAAATCGAACCATAAGGGGCTGGAAGGATCGATTGGCAGGGTGGAATGAGCGCGGTGGGCGTTGGCGGGATCATAGTAGACCACGCCGATGCAAGGATAGTAAATGTTCCGCTCTTCTCCGGGTGATGCTAAACCCGCTATAAATTCTCTCGTTCTATTAGGCTGTAATCGTAACGATGCAGCTCTCATTTCCGGGGGCGGGTAATCCGTCCCAAAGAACGGTGGGGCGAGTTCATCGTTTTCCCATCTCTCAACCGCATGGTCAATCCGTTTACGGATGACTGCCATAAAAGCGTCGTAATTCACCGCGGACAGCGGGGTTCGCGCTTCCCAGTCGTCATAAAAGTCCTGTGGACCACCCTGGGTAAACCAGAGCATAATTTCCGTCCAGTATGACCCGTGGATCGACATCCCGTTGAACCAATTGGTTCTTTGGAACCAAGGGTCAAACTGTTCTCCGGCCATATCCTCAACGCCTCGTATCAAGAAGTTGGGAGGTAATGCCGGTTTGAAGCCCCAAAACGTCTCGCCTGAGGCTTCACCATACAATGCTGCGGAATGCCGCAACATATAGCTACGCAAAGCGGCCGATTGATAAAATGTCTGCCAGTGCAGGCGTGCCATGGTACGAACTTGGTATCCGCCTTTCCAGTTGTCGACAAAGATCCGTTGCGGCTCTGCCTGCAAACGGTCGCGTACCGCGATTTTAAGAGCGGGGCCCGGCCGATTAAAGTCGCTAGTGATGAAGTTCAACGTGTCCTCGTCGTGCGCAAATTCCGTTTTGCGGTATTGATAGACGTATTCTGGCAGCGGAAAAGTGATATCCGGGACCTGTGGTACGCTTATGCCCCCTTCAACTGGGTGCATATACGAATTCTGGCAATCCTGTCGAAAGTAGGGGACCAAGAATTCTCGTTCCGGTACCACGTGGAGTCCATCCACGGGAGGCTGATACCAGTACCAGTAGGCCTACCGTATGGCCTGCATACGGTCGACAATCTGTGTTGCTGCGCACCAAACGTCACGAAAGGCGCGAGACTTTGGCTTGGTAAAGAAATGCTCGTGCGGAGACATTTCCGGCATGCATTGCTTTAATAACGCTGCGTGTCCCCAAGCTGCTGAAGACGCGATCGAGAACAACGGAACCTCTGGTTCCGGATCTTCTAAGGTTGAGGCGTCAATGGCCTTGAATGTCCAAGTGACCATCACACCCGTACCGTTCGGGTTGGTGTCGACATTAGTTTGAAAATACGGCGTAACGCCGGATGGTCTTGTTCCATCATGTGCTTAATTTGGGCCATAATCTCTGTTGTCATGGAAATAGGCTCCTGACTATGCTGTGGGAACCAGCTCAATGTGGCATTGCGTAACGCCAATAACGTAGGGTGGGGGTGGTCAGCCCCGACAGCCGTAGGCAGCTGCGCACCGCGCCACCGACCGCGAAAATCCTGCTAATACACTGCTGGATCTTGAATCGCCAGGGGTGCCACCTGTTCTGGGAACGGCTGTTGAAGGTTAAAGGCAGGATACGAGGGCTGGGCATAATCCTGTAGCTTGCTCTGGCCCCACTGGGCGTGCTTCGCAAGAATATACTGCTCATGTAGAATTTCGCGAAACGACGGAAAATTATTCGAATTTCTCGATTCTTGCGACTTCCAAACGTCCGACGCAGTAGTTGGGATACCAAATGCAGGTAAACGCTTGGTTTTCCGACGTCGCCGTGGCGCCTCAGGGTACACCTGAGCTTGCATGGCCCGACTACGTGAACGAGATCCGGGGTAACCCCTTTGATCGTCGTCTCGCCGTCTGTACTCCGATGGAGCAGTCGCCGGTTTTTGCTGATACGCCCCACGAGGTACACTCGCAGATGCCCCGCGCGGTGTAGTCGATACCTGTGGGCCTTGAGACATCATTGTTCTAGGGGAAAAGACAGGGGTTCTAGTCGAAGCCGTAGCGCTATACGGACGTCCACGCCCTCTAGGGTGGGAATGCTGGGCCGGTGGGGCAGGCCGCAACGGCAGCCACTCTCGATAGCGTGTCGAAGTTCCGTCCTTAGGTGACACCCATTGTTTTCGCTCTCTAGACCTGGCTTCACGCCCTCTGTCGTCCCGACAGGTGCGGTATTCTGAGCTTCGCGACTCGAAACGGTCTCGTCGGCTATATCCCGCGTCTACTGACGCTGCGGCTCCATAGTCGTCTCCTAGTCTTGCAGCGCCCTCGCTATCAGGTGCCCACTTTTTCGGTGGCGGACCTGCTGTAGCCGAGGCCTGAGAAGACATTGAGCTATCTCGTGGATGTTGTTGACGCACGATTGGAGGCCCTCCAAACCGAGGCGGAGCATTCGGGACTGTCACAGTCACCGGTGTGGCATATACAGTACCCTGTGATGGGATAGGTCGGAACGCGCGATGTGGTGGTATCTGCGGTGCCAGCATCGTCGGTGTCGAAGTCGGTGTACTCAAACTCGCTGAAGTAGGCATAGGCATTCCTGACGCCCGCGACCCTCGATACAATTGACCTCTCTGTTGCAGAGTTGGCCCTGGTCGTAGCTGCATCATATCTAGTTCGTCACGAACTAGCTCAGCTTCCTGTCTGATTTCCGGCGTCAGGGTCAAAGTCATTGTCACTTGACTAAAGTATTCATCGCCAGGTGCGAGCGCTGTAACCGTCGCTATTAAGTGCAATGGATTCATTTGGACCAAGCCACTAGCATCCCGCCATAGCATGACCTGACGGAACCAGGGCAGGTCTGGTGAAAAGACCTCCTGTATCTGCCAATGCACCGGCAGTCCCTGCTGGATTGCATTCAGATAGGCTGTAGGGTCGAAATCGGCAGCCGTCCGGTCCATCATGGGTACCACGATGAACTGCCGGACCTGTGTAGACCCGGTTCGACGAGCTTCACTCGCTTGACGCAAGCTCATAACCGTCGCATGTGGTGGAACGAGGAAGTAATCGTGAGGTCTTGTTGCCTGAGGGTTTGGCTGTGGCGCCGTAAAGTTCATGACAGCGGGGTCGAACGTGTGTTGTGACGGCCCAATGCGTCTCGCAGAGGCCAGATAACCCAGAGTACGTGCGAACTGGTTGAACATGGGCCAAGGCTGTGGTGGTAATGACTCGTAGACAGTTGGAGACAACCCAACTGCTCTCAGCTCCTCATCAGACGGCCTGGAAGGTAAGGGAGGCGTTACAGGCCCCACTGTCACAGGAGGCGGCTGTAACCCTGTAGGCCCTTGCGGAGTGTCTGCCGGCTGCTGAGCACGCAGCCCTGGAGGTGTCGTAACTAGAGACAGCCCCGGAGGTGACGTAACGGCCGCTTCCGATGGGTCCGCAATCAGGCCGCAGGCAATGCGAGCCTGTTCTAGAACCTCTGGGTCCATATTCAATTGTTGTTGTGGGTCCGTGATATGCGGAAAATAATCGACCAAGATACGGAGCCGACGCTCTTCCTCTGACAGGGGGAGTTCCTCCTCCTCTGGCAGGCCCAGTCGTGCACGTTCGTCCCGCTGCCTAGCCTGTGCTGACGTAGACGGCTGTTCTTGCGTCTGATAAAACTCGGCGGGCGTCGCGCCCTTTCTGCCTTCAGACGGATCCTTCTTACGTGTCGTAGGTTTAGATGGTGGCAGTGGGGGAAAATACTCCTGACCCTGATGAGCCCACAATGGGTTTTGCTGAGGAGGCTCTGGGCGCAGCACTAGAGTCGGAGGTTTAGACCAAGATGATAACGGCTTTGCGCCAAATCGCTGCTCATCCGTTGCTGCCCGTGCCGTAGCGTCACGCTGCGGCGTAGTCGTTGTTGACGCAGTCGGTTGTTGGTAGTACCGTTTACTAGTAAAAACCCGGGTCACGCCCGGGGACTCCGATGGTAATTGGATAAACTCAGGCAACTGTGGGGTACTTGCCGAGGTCTGTTGCGCCGCTCGCTTTCGCTCCTGCGGTGGTTTGGGCGGTTTTTGGGTCACTATAGAGACCTCCTTGTGCCGACCGTCACGGTCAGGCACCACGAGAGCTACCGCTTCAGGCGACTCATTCTCGGCTGGAAATCCCTCTCCATCTGAAGGGGCATATTCCAGGGCTCGCTGTGGGCCAGCGGCGTCAGTCTGTTCCATGAGATCTACATTCGCTTGTTGGCCACCCTGGTCACCAGGTTTAGCCGGGTCCATAGCATGCTGTCGACCGTGCAGGGACAGCTGCACTCGTCGCCAGTCAATAGGATGTAAAGATGGCAGTTGAAATCGCCACCGCATCCAATCACGCACGAACTCTATCAGTCTCTGATAGATAACGTTCCTCATTGGCTTCGCTGGGTTAGTTAGACTGCCTAGGCGTTCGTCGAAAGACCAAAGCGTTCGCGTTCGAACTGGATCATCTGCCGGTGGTGTAAGGCGTCCGGGTATAAGTCGGCTAAGCAGATCCATCTGCGCTTGATGTTGCACATCCGTTGCCCGCGATTGCAGAGGCGTCACGCCTCTGAACGATGCATGTGGGCCGTAGCCCCGCCGACGTTCCTCTTGCAGCTTTTCCTCAACTGACGGCCCGTACGCATTATGCAAGGTGGCCAATTGTAACGCCATGTCATTATCCCTGCGGTCTAACAGGGCCCTGATCAGCTCCAAAATTCGGAAGGTCGACTCTACATCGGCGATTGCGTAACGCAAATCTGCCTCATGAGGGACCAAATGATAGCCGCGATGACAGCAGCTGTGCACTTTCGGATTTGGTAGGCGGCATTGGCCCGCCATCTTTCTAAGGCCCGCACCTGTGCCCCGAATAAACCCTCGCTCGTCAGGAGTCAGGTTGTCTGCCGGTGGTAAATCGCCTTGATACTGAAGATTACGATATTTGCTCGAGCGGCGTAAATTCCAGGCAAGGCTCCAGTATTCCTGGGTCTCAACGAGTCGGTGCTCTAAGCCTTCGACACCCCAGGTTCGGGCGATGCGTAACGCATCCGCCGGGACATCCACTGTGCCCCAAAAGGCCTGGAGGCAGGGGTCAAATATGAATTCAAATCAGGCAGGGGTCTGATTTGAAGGCCTTTTATCCATCGAGTCACTCGAGCTAGTCGGATCACCCGGCTTAGCTGAGGCCTTAGACGATTTCACAGGAGAATGCAAAACCGACATAAATTGCAGTTAGTCACACGTAACGTGGTCTAACTAATTATCAATGTATACGTACCGTATACACTGCTCTGAGGATACCGGTAAGAATGCAGTAAAACGCACAGAAAAATTTAGAAAAACTGGATGAGATCAGAAAAATTTGTTAAAAATGAAGACCTATAAAAAGAAGAGAACCTAGGGAAAAATTACTAAAAATTAAATCAAAATAAAAATAAGGTCGTGAACTGGCAGCCTATTGTAAAGTTGGAAGTGTACGAACTAACCAAACTTTACGAGTGGGAAACTGTGCACAAGGAGAACGTCGAACCTGGAGGAGATGTAGTTCCAGTCGACCTAACTAACCTCGCCAAATTCACCTAAGTGAATCTTACCGAACGGAGTTTAACCGCCGATGAAGAGCAAAGACTCACAGTAATTATAACCTACCCCAAATTTGCTGAAAAATACACACTTAAAATATCTATCTACCTACCCAGTATTCTCAGAAAAACCTTACCTACCGACTATACAAGCTAATACAAAAACCTAAACTAAGAAAAGACACCCTAAAATGGCCCAAAAATTGAGTCCACATTTACTTGAAAATTATGCTTGACAATGGGGCGAACCCCGAAAATTGCGTACAATAAATTTTGAAATAAGCTACAGTGTAAAGGAGACAATTATCTAGATTACATACAAAGTAAATACCAGGTAAGGCTACAAAACTATCTAGATAAAACACAACAACTGCAATGAAATGAAAACAGAGAACTGACTTAACAAAAATAGCCTAAACTTTCGGAGTAATTTTTAAAGACATCAAGAGAAATTAAAAGTAGTAGAGAATTTAAAGACAAATAACGAATAAGTAGGATATGAAAAGTCTAGCTCTACAGGGTCACCCTGGAGCGACTAAAAGGCTAAAGGGGCAAACACTTTAGACTGATTATACAGATAATATAGGGCACAGCTAATAAAGCTAGGACGCGGGGAGCAGTAAAAATACACACGACCGTTCATGCAGAGAGAAAAACAACAGACTGAATACAGACGAGTGGAAGCAGACAAAACTAGTTTAGCGGAGCCGTGGTAGAATCTGATTGGATAAATTTAAGACCCCTGAGAGATGCTGGGAGAGGCTTCTAGAGGAAATCGACATATACACAGCGCCACCTATTGACTAGGCTGGCTGACACACATATACGTATTTTACACATAAGCACACTAAATATTTCAACTAAGACTTTCACATGAATTTCAAAATACACTTTCAATATAAATTTCACACATTATAAATACTTTCAAAATAACTTTTCTAACATTGTTTCAATCCAAAATAAACTCAAACACACATACATAATATTTTTAGAGGACTGACGTCACGCCGCCTCATTACACAAGGGTTTTCTGAGGCTCTGATCACGAATCAGAAGTCAGTTTTTCGATTCAGCGTTTCGTTAGCTTAATATGGGCTAAAGTTTTAAGCTTAAGATGTAAGCTTATCCTGAGCTAACGATAAGCTGAATGGAAAAACCAATTTCAGATTCGTGATCAGCACCCCAGAAAACCCCTGTGTGCAAGTTTTCAGCAAACTCATGGACAAAAAATTTTTCGGTTTCCCTTGGACCCACCCCCACGCGTCTTGCTATTTGACAAGTACATATATTTTTTCTGAAATCAGAGAATTTAGACAATTTTTAAAAAAATTTAATTTCCTCCCCCAGAATTAAAACCCGCCTAAAAGGTCTAATTCAATGTCAGATTTATTTATTTATAAGCCCAAATTTGTAGCGATCGGTGCAACTTTTAGTTTTCAGGATATGGAGCGAACCACATGCCGTCTGAAATCCGCTTAATTGATATACTTTTGTGTTCACCACCTAAACTTGACTTGTACTTTGATTTCAAGCTCCACTAATTTTCGTTTATTATATACGTCTTTTCTTACAGTTTTTAAAATTTCCTAAAATTTAAATTTTGAAATTTTAAAATTTTTGAAAAATATTGAAATCTCTGAAGCCTGGAGTTTTCTGAAAATATATACATTGTCAGAGTCAATTGTCACTTGAAGCAAATGGGCAAATATCAGAAAAAATCTGATAGTTGTCGCGGAGGGCGTAAACTTGAATTTTTAAAATCCTTGGTATTTTGCCGGTATAGCTCCTGGAAACGAGCTGAAACCGGTATAAAATCAAGAAATTGAAAAAAGGTGTTAAGCAAATCAAAAATCCGAAGCGAGGGTACTGACTGACAGTCCTGTCCAACCACCCAAAACGTTCTACTAAAGTAAATTTAACACCAAATGTGAAGCTGCTACAATAAGGAAAATTTATTTGAAAAAATTGGAACTTTATACTACAAATTGGTCTATATTACCACGATTTGATAGAAATTTGGGGTCATCGTGGTCATGGAAATTAGGTCACGACCGCGACCGTCCGCGGGTATCCACGCCCGCATCCAACTCTGCTTCCGCTCTTTCCACTGAAGTACCAGTGGCTCAGTTGGTTAGAGCGTCTGCAGAAGACACGTGTTCGAACCCCGCCAGGTGCCCAAATTTTCGGTTGCCTGGTGGTGTACAACTTTCATTTCCTTAGCTCCTTGGAACCATACTTAGTCCGAGGAGGAAAACTTGAGCAAAGAACGAACGAACGAAGAGCAAAGACAGAAGAATAGAAGCACTATTACGTAGACGTCCTTGTCTTGTTTTGAGAACCCATGGGGACTACAAACGTATGAAAACAAACAATGTGAAAATGAGCAAAATCGGAGATGCTAGAAAAACTGCAAAAAAGTGACCGGGCTCTTAGTCTATGATTGTTGACTGTATGCTGGATCTCTGATTAATCACAGTTTTATTTGATTTGATATATGGTACAGAAAACAAATAAGATTTTCATATCCTTTATATTCATGGATCAATTTAATTTTATTTGCTTAAAGAACGAGACGATACGCTTCTACTAATTTTAAATTAGCATTTCCCTTAATTTATGACTGCGACTAATAACTCTTGCTTAGCGTACAATATCACATACTACGAATTGCTAAATTATGTCTTCGACTTCACACTGCATTCCAAGACAAAACTGAGCAAGGATAGCAGATTGCCTCCCGCCAAAATTAGGAGACAACTTGTCAATTGTGGAAGAATTTCACTAACCACAACTGGCGCAGGTTCACAATACGCGACGTCGTTTTCAAGAACCAGGTGTTTTTGGAACAGTTTCTGATAAATTATGCTGATAGGATATCGATAAAAGTCCTGTCCAAAGGAACTGTTGGCAGGAAATCTCAATCCAATAAGCCAGTAGGGAATATCCGACAGAAAATGTTGTTGAAGGTTACAGTAATATTTTTGACATCCAAATTTTACATTCGATTCAGTATCAATATACAGTAGACTGTCATCATGGATAACCGCTTCACATGCTTTATCTTGTCTAGACATTAGACGTTGAGCTTTATTCGACAACACTGCATCAATAAATGCATCGCCAACAACGGTTCCTTGAAGAGCTCCCAAATTTAGGCCAATGTCGTTCATTACCAGTTTTAGCTTACCACGTTTAATTTGTTTGGTAAATGCGGCCAGACTTGTATAAGAAACACCAACAGATTGGTGAAATTGTTCTGAAACGCTCTCAACGAGGCATGTGTTAACAATAAACCAGAGTGCACAAAAGGGAGTTATTTCCGTGAGAAAAGGCAGAGATACAACAGACCAGGGTATAACACGATATAGTTTTGGTACCAGCCTTTGCACTATACGATGAAGCAGATAAGACATTATGGCAACGATAAACATCACTCCAAAAGTGCTTTTGAGAAATCTAGTGAGTCGTAGAGATTTCACAAAAATCCTGTTGTAGTCAGGTTTAGCCTTAGTATAGCCCATTATGTGGTATACTTCCGGATACGAGTAGGAATAGGAGGATTCTGGCTCCAGAATTGTCGATGCCCAAACTGTATCAATTGTGTTTGAGTCAATTTCTGCAAATGGTGGATAATCATTGAGTGTATCGTTGAATACTGTGACATTTATGTTCCACTTAAGAATGGCTGCAATATCGTATATAGCTAGTGCACTAACCTCTTTGCAGTGTTCTGTGTCCCTATGACAGATTACGTGAGGCTCATGCAGCGCATTGTATCCAACCCGCATGGTTCTTGGCTTATCGTCTGATGTCATAATACTACGGAAAAATAAATTAGATGTCAGCAAATTGTAACTTCTATATTTTAGGCACAATGTGATATGGCAGCACACAGCATGATGATACAAAGGATCAGCACACAACCGGATTTTGATTGGATTTTGAAAAATTATCCTAATCTAAAGAATTGTAAATGCATTATAAAGGATTTGAGACTTTAATAAAGAAATTGTGGCCTAATTCGTTTCATACGTTTTAGTTCAGACTTCTTTTTTGTCCAGCATCAGAAGAAGTACAGGACAGGTTTCACGCTGATTATATTGCTGATATTTCGACGACAAAGCAAGCAAACAATTTTAGAGCTACAGTATGTATCTAACAAAAACTTGTCCATTTGTGATTGATTTGACGGATATTCTAGTCTTGGCTAGACTTGACTGGTTCGATTCTTCTGGTTTTATTTATTGCATTACTTCTTTAATAACAATATGTTCAGAAAAATAATGAAATAGTCAACGTCCAAACTACCAAAACCAAACAGGCCAAACAAGCAAACCAAACAATAATAGTTTGTAGGAAAGAAAACGTTGTGAGGCATTTTCCGGATGTCGCTATTAATATATAATGATATTCAAGTAACCCAATACTTTAGTCATTCATTTGCCTAGTGACACTGAACCATCAGTTCAAATGGACGTTTTTTTCTGAAAAAGCGCCGTAAGCAAAGCATTGAAATTGCTCGGAACTAACGAAACCTGAACCAGAAAACATTCATTTTTCATCTCCACTATTCTTTTGCAAAACGTCCAAGTGTACTGCTCATCCAACTGAAAGGAGACTTCTCGTATCGTCTGATCAATTATCAAAACCGGGGTCCGTGTGGTGATAAGTGTGTACGGATGGGCGGCTCCGGTTTCGCCTCCGTCTACGGCCGGAGTTGGCCGTAGCCGGAGTTTTTTAAGGAAATCTGCAGGTTCAAGGAGGAACTTAAAATCGTCTAATGCAAATCTCCAATATATTGTTTCTTAAATTTTTTGCGTATATGTCACTTCTGAATTCTCTCTTACCGTATTATTATTATATAATAAATCGGAAATGGTCGAAAAATCGGCCAAAATGGACCCGTTCCCTAAAGTAGACTTCTTTGATTTGTTTGTCATATTATTTTGGTAATAGTTTTCCCGATATATGTAGAGAAATAATAAGAGCCCTTTAAAACGTTTAATTCAATTGTATCTATGGCATAAAATTTTAAATAAATGTCCTATCTTTAAGAAGATTAATGACGTATTCACCTCTAACATGCCGAACAGTGCTTAGCCAACTCTTCACAGATTGTTCAACAAGAAAACTGAGCAGAGCCAAAATATTACCACCAGCCATGACAACGAAGCAATCAGCCAACTGAGGCAGTACTTCATTAATGGGGTCTGGAACACTCTTGCAATACTCGGGTTTGTTTTTAAGAATCGTGTATTTTTGGAATAAGTTTTGATAAATCATGCTAACCGGATATCGATAAAAGTCACGTGCAAAGCTGCTGTTAGCTAGAAATCGCAGACCAATAAGCTGGTACGGAATATCAATCAGAAAGTGTTGTTGAAGGTTGCAGTAATATTTTTGACAACCATTTTTAACATTGATTTCTGTGTCTATGTAGAGCAACTCGCCATTCTTGCTGACCGCTGCACAGGCATCCTCCTGTGCGGACAATTCTATTTTTGCGTTGTTATTAAGAACTGTGTCCACAAACAAGTTGGAAGCGTCTGTTCCTTCTAGAACATTTAAATGCATGCCTTCGCTGCTCAAAACAATCTTTAGTTTTCCCTGCTTAATTTGGTCAGTAAGGAAAGATAAGGACAAGGAAACGTGTGGGGGTCGGTGAATCTGCTCAAAAACGCTGTCAATCAGACAAAAGTTAACAATCAACCAGAGTGCGCAAAACGGAGATATCTCTGTTATAAAGCGCAAGTATACTGCAGACCAAGTGACTGCACCGTCTATTTTTGACAGTAGTTTCAGCACTACGCGATGAACCAGGTAAGACATAAGGGCAACAGTAAACATTACGACAAACGTAGTTTTGAGAAACCTACGCAGTCGCACAGATTTAAGTAGGGCGTTGCTAAAGTCAGGTTTAGCCTTGGAGAATCCTAATATACGGCTGACTTGTGGATAAGAATAGGAAAATACTAATTCCGGATCCAAGATTGTTGATGCCCAGATTGTATCAATTGTATTCGATGCAATTGCCGTGAGCGGTGGATAATCAATAAGAGTACCATTGTTGATTGGAGGAATGCAGTGATATTTACTTTCCAATTCAATATGGCTGCAATATCGTGAATAGCTAGTGCTGGAACGTCTTCGCAGCGTTCCATGCTTTGGTGGCAAATCGCATGAAGTCTATTTAGTTCATTATATCCTATTCGTAATGTTCTAGGTACGTCTGTTATAACTTCTAACGACATATATCACTTGGTTGAATAGTAGTGTTGGTGATCAATAATGAATCCGTGAACAATCAATGAATATATATTTATGAAATAACACTTCAATGACGCCAAAAGTCTGAAATGGCAGAAATAAGTTGCAATTACTTATATTTTTATCGATTAAAACGAAATCAGAGTGTTTTGGGATCCCCCTCAAATACGCTAGCCTACTTGTCTCCGTTAGCCTTATCTATTTGGATTACTGCACTGCCGTGTTGAACCGGGTTGCAGCGAATGTTTGCTTTTGTTTCATATATGCTTGGTTCTTGCAGAAATGAATTAAAGCATGTCACGGAAATTTAAAACAACAGTTGAATTTTTGTGTATAGTGATTTTGTTTGTTATTTGGTTAGCCCTTTATTTCATTGGCTGGGAGACAAAATAATGTTTATTCTATTATCTTGTTTTAACACTTTTAATCACATTCAACTAAATACTGCAGCATGCGTAGAGTTGTGTTGGGGCTTTGAATTGGGACCTGGACCCGCTCTGGCCACATCTTATGAGACAGTCCAGGCACGGGTTATGCACTGCTCAGGTCCGAGTGACAGTGGGTCTGCTGGATCGAATTTTAATTTTGTCTGTGTGCTTGGCAATTTATTTGCTTTAACGTTCTAAGAATGTCCTCGTTCTTTGCTTTTATTAACAACATAAACTTGATATTTCATGCTACATTTCATAAACTGCTTTTGCCTAAGTCCCTGATTTGATTTTGAAAGGTATGAGAAATTTCTATGTTTCTAAAGATTAAGCAATAAACTGCAGTGAATGGTGAGTGAAATCACATGTGTAGAACTTACATTCAAAGGTATTTACAGTGCATCAGACTGTACTTACTTATTATTACTTTATGTAATTTGACTGTTTGAAATTATAGAAACTTATAGAAACAGTGTTACCAAAAAGCTAAGAAGAATATTAGTGTATAGCATTTGAGTACACTAACGGCTAACATACAGAAATGATTCCTTAAATTAATGATACACAACAGTATGAAACAGCATAAACTTCAACCCAATATGGCATGCTTAGGCCAAACTCTGAAGGCTGGGCTTGGTAGCGGGCCGGGCCTCAGGGTATGGAGTCGAGTCCTATGCCTTGTATCGAGCCTAGGTTGGTCCACCGAGCCAGGCCCGTTCCAGCCAGAGTCATGGTCACGTTTGATGAATAGTAGGCCAGGGCCCGGATAAATCATGCAATATCACAACCCTAAGCAAGGCTCATATGTTTGAATCATGCTGCAGGCGGTAGCCGGAAATCCTCTGCACTTGCTGTGGAGTTAAAGTTGACACACCCATTACACTTTAGCCGGTCGCTACATGGAAAACTTCCTTGCTTAGGCTATGCTGCTCACTTGTAGAAAAATCCAGTAAAGGCAAATGACATTCCATTAGAGTTGATTGCATTGTTTAGGATGTTCCACATACACAAACTACGCTATGAGATTGAATAGTCTATAAAAGGCTATTGATTAAAGCACGTGCCAGTCTTTTAAGACACGATGCACAGTAGGCGATATGTCCTCGTTTTTGTTCTGCCTGGGGCCTGTTGCATAAAAGTCGGGAGTTTTTCCATGTATTCCAACCCAACCCCACAGGATGGACGAAGGATGGCGAAGGATGGCGAATGGACAATGTATATTAAACAACGTAAATGCACTAAAGAAACAGATATACAAAGCAGGAAAGGCGACTGCGACCCCTTTCACAACTTTCTTCCCTAAATGCTTTCTCAGTCAGAGTCAGTCTAAATTTAAATGTCCATGTCCATGTCTATTTCTCTAACTTTTCCCCGTCAGAGTCAGTCTAAATGTAAATGTCCATGTCCATGTCTATTTCTCTAACTTTTCCCCGTCAGAGTCAGTCTAAATGTAAATGTCCATGTCCATGTCTATTTCTCTAACCTTTCTCGGCATCTCAGTCAGAGTCAGTCTAAATGTAAATGTCCATGTCCATCTCTATTTCTCCTACCCCTTTCTCAGTGTCAGAGTCAGTCGAAATGTAAATGTCTATTTCTCTAACCTTTCTCAGTCAGAGTCAGTGTAAATGTAAATGTCCATGTCTATTTCTCTAACTTTTCCCAGTCAGAGTCAATCTAAATGTAAATGTTCATGCCCATGTCTATTTCTCCTACCCCTTCTCAGTGTCAGAGTCAGTCTAAATGTAGATGTCCATGTCCATTTGTATTTCTCTAACTTTTCCCAGTCAGAGCCAGTCTAAATGTAAATGTCCATGTCTATCTCTATTTCACCTACCCCTTTCTCAGTGTCAGAGTCAGTCTAAATGTAAATGCCCATGTACATGTCTATTTCTCTAACCTTTCTCAGTCAGAGTCAGTGTAAATGTAAATGTCCATGTCCATGTCTATTTCTCTAACTTTTCCCAGTCAGAGTCAGTCTAAATGTAAATGTCCATGTCCATCTCTATTTCTCCTACCCCTTTCTCAGTGTCAGAGTCAGTCTAAATGTAAATGTCAATGTACATGTCTATTTCTCTAACCTTTCTCAGTCAGAGTCAGTGTAAATGTAAATGTCCATGTCCATGTCTATTTCTCTAACTTTTCCCAGTCACACACAGTCTAAATGTAAACGTCCACGTCCATGTCTGTTTTCCAACCTTTCTTAGTCACAGTCAGTGTAAATGTAAATGTCCATGTCCATGCCTATTTCTCTATCCTTTAGTCACACTGTGTCTAAATGTAAATGTCCATGTCCATGTTGATATCATCTTCTGCTTCATAGCGTGGCACAGTCAGTATAATTTTAAATGTCCATGTCCATGGCTGGCTGCCAGGTGTACACCTAGACTATGGACAATGGACAATGTAGAATGTACATTCAGCAATGTCCATGTCACCTGCTATGTAGCATGTACATGTACTTATGCGTCTGTCAAAAGAATTTGCAACGGCGAGTAGACAGAAATCACAGTGACACAGCCACTGAAGTCCCATGGTGTGCAGGGGTACGGGATGTTGTGCTACCCAAGTCTGACTTTGTCCAGTGAGAGAGGAAACTGTCCAGTGGGGACGAATCTGTCCATTTAGGTGGATTCAGTCAATCGCTGCTGGTTTTTATTAAGTGTGGTGCGACACTGCTACTTGGATAACAGTCTACTGGCTTCGGATTTAGTCTGGTGGACATGTCTGGACAGAACCTGAATGCTGGTGATAAGCATGCTGCACAAGCATAAGTATGCTACAGAACAGAAGCATGCCTATGCACTAATGAACGATCCTTGTTTATTAACAGAATGTTATGCATTTTGGTAAAAAGGGAAAATCCGTAATGGTAAGCTTCAAGCAGACCCTAGTGGCGAGCATTTTTTGATGAGATTACTTTGAACTAATGCTAATATCATTACAATCATTGATGATCAGATGATGATGCTGATCAGAAAATTAAATGTAAAATAAAATAAAAATAAACACACACACAGACACACACACAGACACACACACACACACACAGACACACACACACACACAGACACACACACACAAACACACACACACACACACACACACACACACACACACACACACACACACACACACACACACACACACACACACACACACACACACACACACACACACACACACACACACACACACACACACACACACACAGTGTTAATCGTGACACTCCAATTTAAGCTGTGTACTTTACGCTACCTACTCTAGTCTACTCTACATACTCTACATTAGATGTTGCATACACCTACCGAACAGTGAACAACGGCAGTTTATATACCCTAGATGTCGTAGCAAACAGCATTACACTTCGAAAATAGAAAGTGTAGAAAAACAGGTAAGGCATATCAACATAAG
Source organism: Trissonchulus latispiculum (assembly GCA_030248195.1). Classification (NCBI taxonomy): domain Eukaryota; kingdom Metazoa; phylum Nematoda; class Enoplea; order Enoplida; family Ironidae; genus Trissonchulus; species Trissonchulus latispiculum. Next base: position 35,894 of record JASAND010028255.1, on the reverse strand, counting down.
AACATTAATTGGTGATCAATGACATCAGTTTGGTACGTATTGGCATAATTTTGGTTTAATAGCATTCATGAGCTAAAACCTATGTGCTTAACGAAATTAGGGCTGCTATAAAGGCACCCCTTTCCAGAATTTAGGTGCAACATAAAGGCACTACATAAATAGACTGTCAGTCTCCTGTCTAAGTAGAAGTCGTGGCAGAGGGTGTGCAGAAAAAACCTAAATACGAAACCCAGACATAACTAAAAATACACATACAAAAACTATATAAAATTTACACCTCAATTCCTTACTGGCAAACAAAAAGGCAAGTTAATAGGAATCAATGCATGGAAAGCAGCTGATAAACTCGAATGTACACTCACTGACATTGACATTTACATTTAGACTCACTCTGATTGAGAAAGGTTAGAGAAATAGACATGTACATGGGCATTTACATTTAGACTGACTCTGACACTGAGAAAGGGGTAGGTGAAATAGAGATGGACATGGACATTTACATTTAGACTGGCTCTGACTGGGAAAAGTTAGAGAAATACAAATGTACATGGGCATTTACATTTAGACTGACTCTGACACTGAGAAAGGGGTAGGTGAAATAGAGATAGACATGGACATTTACATTTAGACTGACTCTGACTGAGAAAGACAAAAAGTTTGCCAGCTCATTCATCATTCATCACAATCTACAAAATAAATAACTAATAACTGGTGATGCTAAATCATGTTTTGCAAATTATTATTATCGTTGAACGATAATAATGCTACTACTGAAGCAATTCTATCAGTGGTGTAGGACTCCTGAATTTTTTTATTACGTTTCAGTAGTAAATAGTTAGTACTACTTAATTTTATGCAACAGGCACTACTGAAAATTGTCGAAAACCACTACTGAAACACTACTGAAATGGGATTCAGTAGCACTTCAGTAGTACTGACTGTTATGCAACAGAAACCACCATTGAACTACTAACTATTAGACTACTGAACAGCTACTGAATGTTCAGTAGTGTTTTATGCAACAGGGCCCGAGGCAGAACTATTGTCACGGAAAATAGCTATGTTTAGCACTATGGACGCCCGTCTCTACTTGCCCTCAACTGATGTTCAGCATTGGCTTAGTATATAGTTTCTACTCATTTTTTAGCCGGAGAGGGCCTGCTGCTTGCAAACTCAGCTATTTTAAATTCTCTTAATTTTGGGTTTATGTGTGCGAGATCTATCGTGACTTGAGATATGCTATGATTTTTCGTCCAGTTCCCCGACGTCAGATTTCCAATTGTGCTTATGTTGGCACCCTACCCCGCTGATTTTTGAATCCACAGAATTGCTGTCAAAGATGTATTATTTATGCAAATTAGGTTACCAGCATCGGCAAACAGTTCTTAGTTGGCAACTTGGCTGATTAGCTGCACCACAGTAATTCTCTCAGCTAGCTTTAGTCTCTAAGCTTGAAAATTTGCAAACAGAGCAGCACTTGAAAATTGGAAAGTTTCATTAGGTTTTAGAAAAAATCCAGCGGATAAAATCTGATAGTTAATATCTACAAAAGCAATATAATTCATGCTATGCTAATGTACCCAGGATTTTGACAGTGGGAACATCACTAAACCCAATATCAGCAAGATCAATTTCAGTAAGGTTTTTAGCACCCTGACCGTGTTTTTGAGTGCATCCTATACGAACGGGTGTATAACATCAGGGCCCATTTCAGAATTGACTTATAAACTTCCCGTTCAGACACAATCCCGAAGTTATAATCAGACCCAAAGCTCGACTCTGAAGTGAAAAGCCAATCCTTATTTTGAAGCCGATCCTAGTTATAACCGTTATGAAAACGGGACCACTTTAAAATGGCTACTTGGTGCGAAAGTCTTATAACAATGCAATATTAAGCGGTAAGCATTGCGGTAAGATTAGCGAAAATACTTTTGTTTTCAGAAACGGCGAGTTAGGTGTGGTGAAGAACGTTAACTTGGGTCCAACTGTTTCTGCGTCAAAATTCGGAATAATCTTTAAACAAAACCAGCGCATTAGTAATACCTCGTGCTCAGTTGCAGAACCATTCCCCCTTTTGGGGGCCTTCTTGTTTTCATTGCCATGGCTTGGTGGGCTTGTAGAATTTCTGTGAGCTCACCCTCTCCTCTGATAAAATTATCGTAAGGGCAGTTTGTGCGTGATCTCGTTTTCTTCATTCTCGGAGCTTCGCCTGGTAATCTCTGAGAGCACTGGCGACAGTGCTACAACTTACACTTGGCTAAGAAAATTAATATAATCTTAATCCTTTCGGTGGCAACACAATAAAAATCACATTCTTATTTGCATAAGATCAGTAAACAGTATTTAAAAAATGACACATATAATTGTTCTAAATTAGCCTTTGTAACATGATGCTGGCATTTTCGTTTACGAAGTGACACATGATATATTTTTAGTTGTTTTGCTAATGGCTAATGTATGTATTGGAATATTAAATGACACACTAACATTACAGAAACTTGATCCAGTAATTGTTGCTTACAAAAAACCTGAGCCAGCTAAACAGAGATAGTTGAATGTACGATAACATGACTAATCAATATAAGAATCCAATATTGCTAAGCGCACACATTAAGCATTTTTAACGTGTCTCCTTAGCGAACCCGGGTTTTGAGTCAAAGCTGGTTTGGCTTGAGTCAGTGTCCTTATGAATTGTTATGCTTGAGTCACCGAAAAATTAGCTTTGATCCGCAACCAATTTGACGTAATTAATATTTTAAAAGTGGATCGCCAGAAACCTCATAGCGAACCAAGTTTTGAGTTATGCACTGCTAATCTATTTTCGCATTACGTTCGCTGCCAATGATTTGATCCACTAACTAAATTTCAAAACAGTTCTTTTAAATGCATGCAAAAATTATTTAAAGTTAGTTAACTTTGTACTGATAGCTTTGTTCCTACACAATAAGCAAAATCCTGCTATTAGCTATCGGCAGGCTTCCATGATACCGTTGGACGGGGAGTTGAAATGTGTAGGCATAGGCATAGGCATAGGTGTAAGGTGGGGGGGTGGTTGGGGGGGTAGCCCCCACAGCCATTTTTTCAACCCCCCTCCCCATAACTTTTGGGGGGGGGGGTCGTCCCCCCCCCAACTGGGGGGGGTAGTCGCGCCGAAGGCTCGAAAAACTGCCAAATATTGGGTGTTTTTAGAGTAAATTTTGCAAAAATTTTCAAAAATATCCAAAGTTCTATCGTAAAGTGTCTATTATTGCGAGGAATACACATTTTTAACTGTATTATGAACTTTCTCACTCATTATTGACCTTATTTTGGACTTGGAAACATGTTGGCAATCAAGTTTTTGAGTTTAAAAACCATGTCTAATGTCAAAAGCACTTCATAGTTGAATGTCCATTGGCATTAGAAACGGCTGAAAATGTGATTTTTGGCATAAAAATTGAAAAATTCGGTTATACCCTTTGTCTCGACAGATAATAATGCTTGAAAATATACGTATATATGTGCTTAAAGAAGCTACGTCCAAAGAGTGATTAATGGTAAGTTGCTCTATAGTAGATGCATACGTACTTTATACAAAACGTTAATAGAACTAACCGCAATGTGCTCTGAGTCATCATTGAAAGCTGCCTGAGTCATCAGTTTCCATAAAACTGCTTGAATGCCCCGACGATTTTGGGCAATCTGGTCGAAGCACCACTTGAGGGACAGGTCATCTGGTAATTGCAGTGCTAGCTGCTGCCATGGTGCAAAGGTCCTCCAAGATTTAACAGAAAAGCAATCGTCGACAGGATCAATTCGAAAAACGTTATAGTCAATGGCTAACTGGGCTAGCCTTAAAACCTGGCTTTCCACATTCCACCTTTATTCCAATTTGATGCAACAGGCATTCTGCAATGCAATCTGTATTATAACAATCCCAGATTGGGTTGCCCTGGCTAAGCCCTGACATATATGTACGTACGTATATGTAATGGAAAAGGCAAAATGAACCCTAAAATGTACAGGGAAAAAGCTTAACTTGTGGGAGATTATGACTCTTGACAGAATTGATCTGAGCTCTTAATGAATGGCGTGCTTATGGAATTTTGATGTGAACTGTGAAACGTCCAGGCATTGTATAAAGTAACTGTCCTGCAGTTACCAGAGTTGCCAGTCAGTGTGAATCCCCCCCAGAAACTTATTATTAGGGACATAGGTTCTAGTGTAAACAGGAGGAATAAGACAAAAATAGCATTACGCTCACGCAAATGACACGAAAATGGAATAGAGCCTCAGTGGAACGTAGTCTAAGAAAGCTTAGGTAGGCTACCAGCCAGTAATGGAGGGGTCGTTACCCTTCCCGGGTCAGTAATAGGCCCTAATACGGTTTTCCGTATAATGGAGGAGTCGTTACTCTTCCCAGGCCACGAATAAGGCCTCACATTATCAAGAAACCACTCAGAAACTGTTTAAAATAGCTAAAAATCATCAAGGAAAATAAGTTCGACGAAGGAAGTTGTTTAATAACCAGCTACTTAACAAGAAACTTCGAGTTTAAAACGTTGTATGCAGTTAATCAGTGCGAATATTGGACGATGGGTCAAAATAAGGCTATAATTCACCCATTAGGGGCATGGAATAATGTCAATTAGTGTTCATAGGTGTTAGTTAGGCTCAGTTTGCATTAGTTAGGTGATAATTAGTTAATTAGTCATATTTTTGGTCAAAATATAAGTTGGTTTTATCTGAAAGGCAATTCTCTGCTGATTCTAAAACTCCAAACCCGGTCACCTAACTCCAAATATTGCGAAAGTTATAAGCGAAAGAAGTTTTGTTTAAGTTACATTTTAATTTTTGTAATATTGGCCTTGGGTGACCTTACAACAATGCGTAACTACTTGTGAGGTTACGCCCATTCATGTTTCCATTCACTTCCCCTGAGCCTCTGCTGGCTCTCTCCCAGCAGAGACTTGCCTCGCAGAGAGGATTTTAACACATACACATAGCGTGAAATTACGTTCGGAGGGGGCTTAACTCCCTCCCTAATAATTTAAAAGAAAGGAAAACAGTTAGTCTTAGGTAGTTAGGTACGTAGATTAATAATATCTAATTTATATTTTCTGAAAAATTACGTAGCTAATGGTCTGCATATTTTTACGCAACAATTGCCCTTCCGTTCCTTTTCCAGCTAGACTTAGAGTCTTGGCGAGGAAGGACAATTGTTGCTGGGATCAACGGGCGGCTTCCCTTGTCTACGGCCGAAAGGTCAAGTCTAAAAAGAAAGAAAGGGGCCAGGAGACAAGGGAAGGCCTAAAAATAATAAACACAAATTTTACTAAATAACACGGCCAAATTGGCAATTAATATTTATTTTTCCATGTGCGGCCCCGAGTGGCCTTTATTTCGTACAATTTTGTTTGTCGATTCTTTTAACTTTAATTTTAAAGTCAGTATTTTCCCCTTTGGTTACCTTTACGTGGTAACCAAAAAGTCTGCAAAGTTTCCCAAAATTCAGCTTGGGAAATAAATCAAATTAGGGTCAGTTGGAGGGTCATAATTCCTTGTTCTCGTTAATCTCCCCTCCAACGGACCAGCCGCGTGGCCAGCCCGAGTTGGGCACACGCTTTAACATAGGGAGCTTCCAGAAATTTCTGGAAGCTCCAATAAAAATCAAAGAAGTCCGCCAGAAAGGCAAACACCAGTGAGCTGTCAGACTCCTGTCAGCTCACTGGAAATTTTCAAATCTTTCTCAGTGTTCGTCTGAGACTCGGCCGAGAGCGGTCGCTTACCTCCCCCCTATAACTAGCACGTCTTCCCGTTGTGCCAGCGATTTGGCCGGGAATAAAAGACGTGCTTTCCCCGGTTAGGTACACGAGTTAGGGGCCCCTTCTGACCCACACTGGTCAGAAGGGATGAACTAAGTAACACGACGAACACCGCAAGTTGAGGGCCAAATGAGCGTACTATGCTCGGCCGAAATCACACACCTAGGAACGCACTTTAGGGATTTTTAAGAGGCCCTTTTGGCCTAAAACTTCACTTTTTGTGGCCTTCGGGCCTTTATTTAAAATTCATATCTGTCAACCAAGCCACGGCCTGAATGGCCTTAATTTTTGTAGGGGCGTACGCCCAAAATATTCTTGTGTATTGCTATTTTTGGGGTTTACTAGATGAATCGGGATTTTGAGCGGGGACCCACCCCTGAGTTGAGGTAGGAGGTCCCTTGGTCATGACCTCATGTTCAGAACTGAGCTAATTTTGGGATTGTTTTCCCCACAGCCGGCAATTAGGAATTGCCGGCCATATTTGCAAAAGTAGGCGCTACCGAAGCTAATAACATTGTCTGTAATTATGCATTGTTATTGTGAACTATCATTGTGTGTGGTTCGGCTTACCCAAAACATCAGTAGGCGTTAAAACTCAGAATCAGTTTTTTATTATTAATTATCAAGTTGTTTTAAAGGGAATGGCCGAATTCCCCGTGTTAATTTAAAGTAATTTGAAGCTGTCCTTAGCGGAGATGTCTGTGTGATTTGCTTTCAGTAATAATTGCCTAAGCAATTATTACTCGTTCCGCTTGCAATTCAAATAACCAAAGTTTCTAAAATCCAACAAAATTTTCTTCTATCAAAGTTATCAAAGTTCCAGGGTTTAAAGCAAAATACTGGAAGTTACAAATCAAATTTACTTCAGAATTAGGGCAAAAATATGCATACTATAAGTAGGTAGGCCTTGTTAAGGAATAGTTAGGACGTATTATGTCTGTGTACTTATGTGTGTCAATATTGTTGTAATCTGTAGTGTGAATGAGACCCCCCAAATTTACGTAAGTGGCTCCTTGAGTAAACCCCTCATGGAGCGTGAGGTTTCAAGGTTAGCCTCTTTTGTGCAGTGTGAATTGTGAATCCAAAAGTGTGTGATTGTGAGCGTGAATGAGGGCATACCATGTAAACCCCCTTTGTCTGATAAGGGTATTGGGACTGCCAGAGTGAATGGGTAAAATGTTCAAATAGTAGGCAGGAAAATGGGCCAAATTGAGTAGCAATTTGGACCCTAAAATCAGGACAAATTATAATCAGTAATGTTTGTTGGTTGGATGTGTAATCGCCGTAAAGGTGCTAATTTTGGAGTGAAAGTTGTAGAAATGTGTATAAGAAATAAAGGTAATTTTGGCGATTTAGGCAGGCTTTGCAGCCTAGGGTCACGGGGACCCCCAATTAGGTCTGCCAAACCTGCCGGATTTCCGGTCATCCGTGTAGGTTGCCCTGCGATTAGGGGACGGATAGGCCGCATTCACGGAATCCAGAATTAGCCAAATCAGGACCAGAATAGAACAGTGTAAACTATTACGAAATTAATCCAAAAACTTAGTTTTATATGGTAGACGCCCGATTAGCGGACTAGTAGTTCATTGAGTACTAGGTAGGAAAATGTCTGTAGTTTTGTTGCATTAATTAGCTGAAATTTTTAGTAAGTGGGAAATAATTGGGCTTAGTTAAGAAAGGGGTATCAATGGGCTTGGTTTAAAACTAGCATGGGTTCACGGTCGTTACCGTAATCACATAAACTCCCATGTCAGAGGCCCAAAGACGGGCCAAGCTAAAAGGAAAAGAAGTAGACCCGTGCTGAGGTTCGAACTCAGGAACTCTGGATTAATAGATCCAGTGCTCATCCATTTGAGCTACACGGGTTATAATTAGAACAAGTTTAAGCCAGCCTATATAGGGAAACAATTTAGCAACCCAGCGTGTGTGCATTTTGATTAATACATTAGATGTGCTAATTACGCATATGCAGGAACAAACTTTAATTATGTTTTTCTCACTATTTACTTAACATTTTTTGGTGCTGTAAGCACAAAAAATGTTCAGTTTTTCAAGCTCTACAAGAATATGTAATTTTTAGTTAAATTCGTTTTCATCAAAATTTTGCTAATTTATATGCCAGCCTTGCACGAATGCAATTATGTGCTCGTGTGAAAGGGTGGTAGTTTGCGCGACTTCCACTCGGCTGGCTGCTGGGGTTGCCAGCACCGGATCGAATAGCGGTTCGGCACGTCCCCTGTTAGGGCACTAGGATAAGGGGTTGGTAGATTTAGAAGTAGACGTAGTTCGGTAGGTCGGTAAGTAGGGACTGCGTAGAATGGCTGCTAAGACAGTGAGTGAGTGAGTTTTTGCCTTTTTGCTTAAACCGACTAAAACTAATTACATGCGAAAACTCACTCACAGTCAGCCAGTTAGGTTTTATTTTAAGTTCATTATTTCAGTCCCAAACCTGCCAATAATTAATTAACAAGGATTTTACGTTAAAACACCAGGTAATCGTAAGCTAACATTAATATTACGTAGGCTTTAGTTAGTTAGCATAAGTAGGTAGGTAGGCATCAGTTAAGGTAATTATTATAAGTATTTAGCAGGTGACCATCTTCCAATATCAGAAATGCACCATAAAACGTCCAGTTTCGTACATGTATTTGATCTAATCTTTGGGTCACGGGAAATGAACCCATTTCCCGTGACAAACCGACAAAATCAGGCCAAACACAGGCCGAAAATACTAATATTAGTCAGTATTATGGTTTGCTCTAAAGATCGTGCAAAATTTGGTCAGAATCAAGGCATTTCACATCAAAATGGCCCTAGAAGGCCGGTCTGTGCAAGGAAAGGACAAAAGCAAATGAAATCTGAATATAGGTAGCAAACAGCACAGGTTTTGTACACTTCTCAAGAACATTTCGTCTAATTGCCAGTTCAGTCAGGCCCAGCCGGGCCCAAGGTGGAAGCCTTGCGAATCACTTCGTTCAAGCTAGAAAATGCGGCAAGTTTAGCTAAGTTCTGATAATACAAGTTAGCAGAGGCCAGGAAGGCCCAATTGGTGACAAGAAGTTACCAGAAACGGTTAATATTGTCAAACAGGCAATAACCAACGGTTTTTAGTCAATTCTTCAAGTGCAAGTTCAAATGGGGCCCAAAATGCACATTTTGGGCCTGGAAAGCAAAGGAACGAGTAATGGTTGCTGGGTTCGATTCCCGCACCATAATCTTGTACTAATGGGTTTTAACCCATTTGATTCAGGTGCGGAGACGAAGCTACGCTGCTCTTTCCGAATCTGAACTGCCCGTGGATCAGTCTTGTGTCTCTCAGATCGTCTTATTCAGTAGCTCAGTTGTTGGACCGCAGAAGTCCGGATCAGACAGTCAGTCAGTTAGTCAGTCAGTTGGGATCAGTCAATTTTGGAAGGTACATAGACGGCTTGTATTGCCGAGTAGCGGATAAAGACAGAGACAGCGAGCGTAGCACCACCTGATCAAAGAGGGAGGTTAAACCAGAAACCGAAAGGCCTAAACCTAATACTTGGAAAAAGGACTAAAACTTCATTTCTCTATTTCGATCTCATCATGAATTCAACCTTTTTCGTCATCAGTTTTGTGTCGGGAGGCGTTTCTCCCGTGTCTCTGGCCTAAGCGCCACCCCAACCTCAGTGAAGAAGAAGAAGCCGTAGATTCGTTGAACTGTGTAGTTATGTAATTTACATTAATCAGGAATAGGTAAGGCAGAACCAGGCGACTCCCCATTTTCTCTGTTTCCTCAAAAAGCCAGTTCCGTACAGTAACCCTGTCTAGGTGTTGGAGCCGACCTTCGGGAAAGCAGTGTCCAACGATTCGGGGACTCACCCATAGACCGACCCCAGGTTTATATCAGTTAATAATTGTTTGATTGTAGTTTGTTGATTTGTAGTTTGATAATCCGTTTGTAAGGACGGATAAAGAGTCGCACAGCACAAGCATATAGGCGCACGAGAAAGCATATAGGTATTTGGTCATTAGAGTGTTGGAGACAGTGTAATAGTTAGTGTGATAGAGACAGAGTTTGAGAAAAGGAAGAAGAAGAAGCCCCACTGAACCTTGTCCCTAACTTAAACTATATAACTTGGGTAATATTATCCTAAATTAGGATAATATTAATAATAATCGAACGAGGGTAACTGGCAACTCTGGTACAGTAAAATTGTATACTGTACTGATCTGTAATTGTACCTGTTTTTGCTCAGTTTGTAACGACCCCTGTTAGTAACACATACTGTATTGTACTTTGTAATTTTGCCAAAGAGTGTACCCATAATACCTGTAATAAGTTTGGTAAATAATTGGTGTGTCAGACCTAGAGTCTCAGAGTTTAACAGAGAGGCGCGATTGTCTCTGAAAGTCAGGCGCGTTAGCCTAAAGATTGGATCAGGACTACTCAAAGGTAAGTTCTGGTCAGGAAGCAGAAGACTCATCATCAATCTAGCGATCAAATCCAAGCAAGTGCTGACCCCTCTTGCTGATCAGCTGGAATCCAGTGCAACAAACGAACTCACGAAGAAGACCCCTACCAAGGTTGGCTGCAGGGAATCTCTGATTTTGGAACACCACCTTTCGGAGATCCGGTGCCTAAGTGTACTTTCCATAATGGACGCGCTGACCTTCCGTGTAATCAAGTGCAGAGCGGTTTCTGTCACTAGACCGGAGAGCAGAGCGTTTTCTGACTCTGGATCCTAGCAACTTCATTACATATACCATGGTTGGGTTTTTCCGGAAAATATACGTATTGCGGAAAAAACGAGATTTATCCTAATATGATTAACTTGTCATTTTTGTATTATTATGGTACTTTTCATTTTTGCCCTAAATTTGCAAAATTTTACCAAAACTCCCGAGTTTTCCCCTAAGTGTGCGGGAAAACCATTGTTACCATGTGACGATAGAGATAAGTCAAATTATGCGCACATGCAAATTTATAGTAGCCCACATTTGATAGATCGTTAGACATAAACTTGCAAACTTTCAAAAATCCCTAGCATTTTGGTTAATTTTGGAAGTTTTATATACTTGGTACTGCTTGGTAGACTTCAAGACTTGCTCTTTCTAATAAGCAACAGATATATACCTGTAGCAGCTGCAGTTGTGAAGCCGGACACCATGCTTTTTACCCTTGCTTCACGTCATGTTTTCCTCCTTTGACTATACATGGACCAAACTTACCAATTTAATAATTTACTGAGAGCAACTTACCAAAATTTATCTTTCCTGACTTAAGGGGGGGGGGGGTCGCGAATTTTCGACCATCTCCGATTTTTCTCATTTTCACATATTTTGTAGTCCCCATGGGTCCCCAAAACAAGACAGTTGCGTTTGTTGCAAAACTTTCCCTATCATTCACAATAGTCCTCCAAGGGTGGCCCCGGCATGTGTTAAACATAGGAAAATGAAAAAGTTAGGAAAATTTCGCGGTAACCAAAAGTTTGAGCGCTGTGCAAGAGAAAACGAGTTATAGCTGGGCAACATGTTAATCTGGACTAGGTAGCGTGTTAATATCTATATGAGGTATTTTTGTGTTAGCTCAGCGATTTTCTAAAAATTTTCAAAGTTGGGTGAAGCCGGTTTTTGCACAAATTTGACTTACAAAAACGTCACCAAAGAAATGTTTCGTCGTGGCCTGAACTATCCGTTTACTGCACAGATTTCGCGTATAGATATTAAAACAGTACACAAATAGAGGTTCAATTTCCATACACAAAATCCATGCTGCTACTTGTGGATAGTTCATACTTTTGGTTACCGCGTTGGCGTTTTGCCTCAAAATACGTCATTTTCTCAATTTTTTGGATATAATGGTCCATAAGTCAGGTGAAAGCAGAGCTATTCTAACCAAATTCGGTGTGCCAGTTTGCACATAGGAAAGGAAGATGTGCGCTAAATTTAACTGCAATTGCTGGTGTTTAACTGTGGATGCATGCCTTAGTCCGATGACGGAGGCCTAGAGTCAAAAAATGGCAAATTTTCAAATTTGTCAAACATAGCCAAATTTTATATCAAATTGAAGCTCTCGATGTCCTGAACATTTTATCTTCTTGCACCAAGTCTCTACAAAGCAGTATGAGAAAGTTAAGCCGCATTAAAGTTTGAAGAAAATAACAGTCGGAAGGAGCTTGATCAAATGGTTCAAACGCGTTTCTCGCTCGTTGCTTGACGTATCATTGTCATTTGCACAGCAATAAATAGCCCAAGATAGAGGCTTCAATTTGATGTATTGACCATACCGTAGTCTTTTGTCATCCTATGTGTACACGTCTTCGAAGCCCTTAGCGAGGCATAGTGGCGTAGATGCTAAATTGTAGGGATTTGAACTGCAATATCTCTTAACTGGATTGACCCTGGACTCTAAAAATGTGTCTTGTTTTTGGACACATATGGGGGTATATTACACCCGAAAATGAGAGAAATCGGTGACTATAAAATTTGGTACCCGGCGACCCCCCCCCTTAATCATAATCCAAATATTAGGTTGCGATCCTTTGCTATTTTGTCGTCACACGTTGTTGCTGCTTACATAAATGCATATTGCGGAAGCAACGCATTTATGCTGCAGCAGCGGTGTATGAACGCCAAGAAAATGTGTATATATATAAATAATATATATACATAATATATATATATACGTAGCAGTGGCACAGGCTTTGACATAGAAATATGTATATGTATGTATGTATGTATATATGTAATATGGTGGTCGGTCAGCTATATATATTATATACGCATATGTCAGGCCAGCATATTTATCCTGACGGCTAGAACAAATACAAATAAATATAGAATAGTCAATATTTAATAAGATAAAAGAAGACAATCTGAAAGTTGTTTCATAAGGATTTTTAAATTCAAATCAAAACGCACAATTCAAGTTTACAATTGAGCACGATTCTGGCTTATTTTTTCAGGGGCCATCCCACTTGAAATGAAAGGCCCCCTTAGATGGGAGTCCCGTCTTTAGAATAAGCCAAAGATGTATGTATACGTAGGTTTATATATGAGGCAAAGACAGGACCTTTTGGTTGGCGAATTAATGTCCCAACAAAACCAAAGGACGATCATCAAAACTTTTAGCTTACCCAAATGGCAGGGATGAATTTTCTGAACTTTTGACTTGCTGGATTTCCAAAGCATATATATACTGGAGGGTCGGAGGCATAGGTGGTTAGGTGTAATTTGAGGAGGCAGTCCCTCAGCCATTTTGTCAAACCAAAAGGAAGAAGTTTAGTGTTTAAAGAAAGAAGAGTTAAAATACAAAATATTTAAAGATTTTGGATCATGTTTGCAAATCTTGGGAGTACCCTCCCTAAATTTCAGTGGCTGATCATCGAAATTCCAAAATTATCATCCAGCCAAAATTTCCAAAGAAACGTAAGGGGGGCATAGGAGATTTGAGTGAGGGGGTTAATTTTTGGGGATTTGGTAGTGCCCCCCCAAAAATATCTGAGCCAGAAATATATATGCAGGTCAAAATTGTTTCATGCTTGAAATTCTGATAATATTTGGAAAAACAGACTCGAGAATTTCAGGGAGAGTTTATATATACATGTACTTCTCCGACCTTCTAAACTATGACTGTGACTAAAAACATCACTACACAAATTAATTTTAACGTTAAACAGTGGTCTTAAACTCCAACACATGATTGCCAGCATGTTTCAAAGGACGAAATAAGGTCAATACTGAGCCAGAAAGTGCATAAAGCTGTTGGGAACGTGTACTTTCCGCAGCATAAACAATTAAGCCAAAAATCTGGAATTTTTTATTTTCCCCCAACTGGGTTAGGGGTGTAACCGGGGATCCAGCTATATATGTGTCAAAATTTTTGGGGATGACCACCCCCAACCCAAGTCCCAGACCCCCTACCCAAACTTGCCAGACCCCAAATTAGAAATTTTCGAAATTTTTATCTCAAAATCAGAAAAATTGCAAAAATGTTCGCAAAAATTCTAATATTTTCAAATAATTGACCAAAAATGTAGAAATATTGCTGATTTTCAGTTGAAAATATAGTATTTTTAGCAAAATCGCTCATTCTCCCTGAATGTTCGACGAAAATTTTTTGCCCCCGCACATTCAATTTTCCCGGCCCCACCCCACCTGAAACCGACTGACCCCACTCACCCTAATATTGGCTACCCCCACCCCTAATTTTTTCTCAAGGTATATACATATATATATATATATATATATATATATATATATATATATATATATATATATATATATATATATATATATATATATATATATATATATATATATATATATATATATATATATATATATATATATATATATATATATATATATATATATATATATGGGAGTGGGTGTAACCGAAATTAGAGTGGGTATGGTCAGCCGATTTTGGGTGGGGTAGGATCCGGAAAAATCGAAATTGGGTGAGGGGGTGAAAATGTTTTCGTATAAAATTTAGAAAATAATAGCGATTTTGCTAAAAATGCGATATTTATAATTAAAACTCACAAATATTTCAGCATTTCTGGTCATTTAACCGAAGAAATGAGAATTTATGTAAAAAAACTCCGATTTTTTTGATGTTGAACGAAATTTTGAAAATTGTGACGGTGGGCTATGGACTTGGCCATTTAGGGGATGGTCAGTCTCCAAAACTTTGAGGGAGGGGTCGAGACTTATTCATTTGGAGGAGGTTGTTCCCCCACCCCCCCCCCTCAGGTACACCTATGCCCACACCACAAGTGTGGCTGTCAAAAAAGAGGTTTGGGCGTTCGAAAAAATGTAGAGGGGCTGGCCAAAGGGGGAGGGGGTCTGAAAAAATCGAATTGGGGGAGGGGTAAGAGAAATTTTCGATGGGGGGTCGGCGAAAAATAGGTTATTCGGGTAAAAAGTGAAAAAATTTTCAGCTGTTTTGAGCGATTTTTAACAATTTTAATTAATTTTAGCCAATTTTTCTCAATTTTTCGCAATTTTTTTGTAATTATTGACTGTTTACAAAAATTTAGGTATATAGGTGGTTAGATATTTTTAGGGGGAGGGATAGCCGAAAACTTTTAGGAGGGGGCCCTGTCTATTTGGGGGAAGGGTCCCCCCACACAAACACACCTACAGGACCCACCAAAGGTACACCTATGACTTGCGTACCGAAAAAGCCAATACTTAGCTAATACAATTATTGTTATGGTCGTTAATTACAGAATCTTCTGTAAACTGCAACATATTTGCCATATTGCACTAAATATCTTGCTATAAACAACATCTTGTTATTTTAGTTAGTGGATCAAATCATTGGCAACGAACGTAATGTGAAAATAGATTAGCAGTGTATAATTCAAAACTTGGTTCGCTAAGAGGTTTCTGGCGAACCACTTTTAAAATGTTAATTACGTCAAATTGGTTGCAGATCAAAGCTAATTTTTCGGTGACTCAAGCATAACAATGCATAAGGACACTGACTCAAGCCAAACCAGCTTTGACTCAAAACCCGGGTTCGCTAAGGAGACACACGTGCATTTTTAATAACATTAGAAAAAGTATGGTAAATTCGTAAAACGTAAACGAGTACGGTTTTCTGAAATGGTTTGTTCTATAAACCATCTTTTAGCTATACCTCACCCAGGAAAACGTCATATCTTCTACAGACCGGTGACAAAGGATGGCGCTAGATGGAAAAGGATAGATACCCAAAGTCTTAGGCAAATTAAGCAGTCATTTAACAAAATATCTTTATAAATACCTCTGAGTGCTTTCTGGCGTTCATTTGAAATGCTTAGAACTGTTAAACTGCATCAAAACCATTAGGTTACTATTACTTTCTACAATTAATGTGGATTAGTGTTACTGAAAACTCTGTGACAAGATTAAAGTATGACAGGCAAACAATTGTGTAAATGTCGTTCTACCTGACAGACTATTTGCCAGTGATTCCAATTAACAGAAATGCTAAGCGAAGGCATCAGTGGTCGCTTTCTGTGACTTTCTAAAGCTTTGGATGGTTAGAAAAGTCACTGGCATACAAGAAATTCGTCAAATTAAATGGAAGTGACCTAATAAAGCTTCGGGTGGTTAGAATAGTCACTGGCATACATGGAACCGTCACATTAAATGGATTGGTTTTGTTCAAATAAAATAATACTTAACATACAAATTGTTTTGTACATACATACATTGTAACATACAAATTCAAAAGTAAGAGCCACATAAAAGCTGACCACAGCCGTCCTCTAAGGTTTGATAAAAGTGTTTCATTTTTAAGATAGCAGTTGTGAAGATTTGGTACAATTTCATAAATAATGGAAAAGTGATACTGAAAATGTTAAATACTGACGATGCGAAGTGTAATTATGTAGTTGATTTCTTTAGTCCTCGTGTGTTGGAATCTAGGCTTCCGCAATACTATTATTAGCCAAGTTGTCTAATTAGTCAGTCTGCATTGTTCCAATTTTCCAGCAAATTTTAAGCAGACTTAGGTTACTCCCACCCAACCCTCTCACAACGGGAAATAAATTTACCCAAATATTTTTCTGTGTGTTTTTTCTTCTTATCGGTGTCGAACATTAATGAATATTGGAATACTTACATACATTCGCTAAGGGGGGGCTTGGAGGAGTCTTGACCCCCCAGACCTGGATCTTACCCCCCCTCCCCAGAGGGATCCCTCACCCCCCAGAATCCGGAGTTTCCGGTTTTCTGAGCAAACAACCGAAAAAATCCGAAGACCGCCTCACACACCCCCCCCCCCCAGCACTTCCGCTCCTGCACATGGCTGAATATTTACCACTAGAAAGTTCACTGAAGTCACACGGAGTTAAGTTTTGAAAATTTTTGTAATTTTGGCCAATTCTTGACCCCCACTAATTGATCTCCGAAGGCCAAACATTGCTCAATTGCTCATTTTACAATTATGCCCTTAAAACTGTTCAGACTTCCCCCAAACATAGCAGTGGTATTTGGAACGCTTAACGGCTAAAACTTTGAAATTTTTGCATTTTTAGGCCACATTTTTTCTTTTCTTTTTTTTATTAGCCTTTTAACAGGCTTAGCAATTATGTCAGCAGCAACGTCGCTCACGCCAGAAGATTGGATTTCGAGTTTTTGAGGCCATAGCAAAGACCGATAAGATCGATAGAGACAAATGTTATGCAATTTTACTGAAAAATTGGGTGAAAAAGTCTTCCACCTGTTCTCTTCCTTGAGAATGCCCACTTCGTGTGACGACATGGTCAGTTTTCAAGACACTGTAAGACAGAAAACTGCTTTTGAACATTTCAGAAAATCGTACACAGAAAAAGGTGGAAAACATACAAATCTTATATCACAACTGGAAATTTTGGCAAAAAAAGCCTTTTCAAATGAAAATTAAAAAGAACGAGCTGCCAATATTTTTGTACAACTTCAAAAAGGTCTTAAACCTGATTTGAGGTAAATTGGAGACTTACAAAATTACATAAACTGTGATCAACTCTCACTTCTCAAAGAAGAGTTTCAGGCAGATTCTGCGGATTCAGAAGCCTTAGAAAAGCCTGAAAATCCTAGAAAAGGGGATAAAAAGATTGTTCAGTTGTTCAGTTTTCCCAGAAAGTAACGAAATTCTGGTGATTTGGTTGCAGTCCTTGTTGGACGAAATCAAAAAGGTGAACATTCGGAACAAAGAGTTTGGTTTCCATGTCTACAATAGTTGCTACGCTGCAAAATGCTACTTTACTACAACCCACATTTTATACAAATCAGTATATAATCTGTGAAAAATGAATAACGGTTTCACCCGTTTTTCACAAGATCGCATAAGCTCTCTGCCTTTGACTTAAATTCATCTGAGAGTGGCTGATAGAGTACAGATCGTCCAGGGTTTTTTAATTCCCCATCGCTTTTACCGTCCACGATTGCATCCAGCTTCGATTGCATAATTTCGCTGGCAACGTTGAAGCAGCTGGCATACTTTGCCGCATCCAATTCAGAAATATTGCTCAGTTCGCTACTACAGAATCGATCACACTCTGTCGGTACATTTCGTTTCCGACAGTACGGTAGTACAGACTCCCGAACTGTACGACCGCTGCAGTAGGTCAGCACATTACGGTAGTCCATGCATTCAGGCTTGCTGCAGGCCAGTCGGCTGCTGGTTGTGAAGTAGCTACAGTTCTCATGGCAGTTGCCGGGAGCGTTTTCTCGACAGCACTGTACCAGGGCTCGCTCCGCTCGGGCCTTTTTCCCATTTTCGCAGCCGGGATCGCAGGTGCAGGGACACTTGTCGCCGTTGGCTTCGCAGTAGGCTTCTCCCTTGATGCTGTATCCACGGATGCAGGCTGAAGCTAGGACGTCCTTTTTGGCCTCCGCAGAAAGCAAGCCATAACTAAGCAGGCTAATGGTGGTAACAAGTGATAAAAACATTGTCGTAATTGTATGGAATAAGATCGATTATTTCTGAAACCAAACTGATATTAATAAATAGTTAATTGATACTGATGATAATAATTAAGCACTTTACGTATGTAGAAGAAGTAGAAGAACTGCGGTTCAAACCAGTGTTTTTTTGCTCAAAAAAGTGCGCAATGACACACTTTTTTCTGAAATGAGCAAAAAATTTTGGGCTTGTGCGCGCGCGTGCGCACTTTCTCCAGCGGAATACAGAGAAAATTACTGAAAATTAGTTGTTCTAGGTGCTCAGGAAAATTGCTTCTGGCTCTCAATTTCACAAAAATCTCTTGGTTTTTCCTGGGGGCTCCGCCCCCAGACCCCCGTACTTCCTTTTATACAGCTGCTATAACGCTAAGTTGTGACCTAAAACTCACAAAACATGCTAACATTAATATACAAACACCCGTGGCCTAATGTATGAGCTAATCTAGCTTGTGTATATTATATGCAACTCGCATTGCATATATATTCATGTTATGAAATAATTTTAGATAGAGACTAGTACTCTACATAGCTTGACTGAGATAGTTTACCCACATTAGCAGGGTGATCAGTCAAGTTTACAGGCTTGCAGTTGAAAGTAGGTGAATTTCGTGACCCGCGTGCACCCAGACCTTGGCTCAACGAGCCACTCCCTACTTCTGGCTTGGGCTCCTCATCTCATTCCCATTTCGGCAACCAAATCAGATTGTTACTAGGAATGCAACCACCTTAGAGAATTGTAAATCTACCCTGATCCCTTCAGAAGACGAAGCAGCCATAGAGTGATCTTCCACAGGTGTTAATCCTAAAGTCCTAAACTTGACGCGGTCTCGAGAGCAGAGGCCGAACTCATAAAGACTACAAAGGCTGACTAGACGCATCAAAAATAGCCAGAGCAAAACTATAGCATTTCGTTAATTTAATAGGATTAACTGAATAGAAGTAGCAATGAAGAGACCGCTATCCGCCTTTTTAAAAACATTTAATCCCTGTGGTTGGATGACGATTAAAAGGAGTTATAATCGTGATAATTAAACTGATTAAAGTAAATGTTTGAAGATCCAGCTAATAAATTTTTGAACTAAAGTTAACACCAAATCTTATCGTCCGAATTGATAATAACAAAAGAGGAATAGATTACGATTTATGCCCTGCAAAGGTGTATTGAAGAAATATTATTAAATTTAATAAGTTTAATTCTATGTCTTCCTGTACTAAAATTTAATAAGTTTAACCCACAGTTTAATCCACAGCAAATAAAATTTGCTTTAGACACTTTTGGACTAAATTGAAGGTTGTGATCTACACACTGCTCAGGAAGGCTGCTTCTTTCACAATTCTGTGGCCCCACCTGCACTCCCGATCCCACCTGATTTATTCAATAATTGGACGGTTGGAGAGTTGGTACAGCTGGATAGTTGAAAATAAAGCAGAAAGGTTAATATTAGCAGGCATGCATGGACAATAAGCTGCTTTACCTGCCAATACCAGTATCAAATTTATTCGCTGCAGTGAAGTATAGAAGAAATGTTAGTGACCCTTGCTGAATTCTAGTTTTAAATACTCCAAAGGGCAATCTTAAAGCGGATATGCTGAATAAAAACAGGATCTTAAATCCGGATTTTATTTAACTGTAATTAACTAGTCCTAATCTAATTATCTTTAATGAAAAAACCAAAGAACTGCTTCCCACACGCAGAAATCGTTTATGATTGCATTCGTTGCAAACTAGATATTCTTTAAAATGTACAAACGTTAATTTTGCAAAGTGTAACCTTCACATCTGAAAATTATGTACCATGCAACAATAGAACGTTGTAATGCTGAGTTTGTCCAGTCTACACATAAGGCATTTGCTGGAGGCGACTTTTTAGAGTTTGGTAATGACCCGACTCCCGGAATTAACAGAAAAAAGAAACCAGATTTTCAAGTCCACATAATTTTGCCACATTGCCACTTGAAAACTATCTTTAGAAAAATTGCGATTCGTTCAAAGCGCCACCGAGTGGTCTTGGTGTCACAGGGAAAAGTTTCCCCCCGTGAAAACTTCCCCCCCCCGGAAAAATTTCCCTAGGGAATTCTTTCCCCCCGAAAAATTTTCACTAGATGTTGTTGTAAATTTTTCTGCTGGATGTAATCATTGTTTTTACAGCTTTACAGCTTTGTTTCATGCTTCAAGTTTATGCTAAGTAATTAATTTGATATTTTATTATTAGCTGTTCTTTCCCTATCTTTAGCGGTGCAGATAAACTAAGAAAAAGTTTAAGTCAATGTAATTAATCTTCAATCAGTGTATGCTGAGCTTTCAACTGTCATTTTGAATTTTAGACCCTACTTCAGTAATTATTAGAAAGGTCGGATTGAACGGATTCAAAACTTAAAATTATCGTGTGAACAAATTGTTCACTCGATAAAATCAAGAGTACAGAATAGATATGTGCAAATTCGTGTAAAAATTGCGTAAGAAGTTTGTTTAAATATATATCATTTATTTTAACGTTTTTATTCGCAATTTGTAAGTCGATCCTGCTACAAAGAGGGCTTTATTTAAGCGATCTTTCAGGACCTTTTCAAGAAAGGGTAGGGTAGAGTTGAATTGAGGGGAGTAGGGTAGAGTTAAAATTAACTCTTTTCATGAAAGCATAGAGATAATTTTAACTCTGCATGTTTTTACTCTATTATAATCTATTCTGTTTAAAGAAATTAGGCCAGGCTTTATTAAATTTCATTTCGCTGCTGCTTATTCTTCTTGCATTTGTACTTTGTTAATTTGCATATTTTCAATTTGCTTAGTTATTATTTATTAATTTTGTTATTCCTGCGATGTTACATAAGTAAAAATAAAATAATAAAATAATAAAAAGGGTAAAAGAGTTTACATACGTTGTTCTAACCAAAGCCTACGCTTATTATAAAATTAAAATTTGCATTAAAGTTTAAGTTTGTCTGATATTCTTTAATATTATGGCATTTGTACGTTACATATTGCTATTCAAGCGAGATCTTATCGGCAACGGGCGGTTTCAGTAATTCCATTCCGGATTTGGCAAATTCGACTAAGCTTTTAAGCAAATTAAGAAATACTATGTGGGGTCATCCCAAATGAACTATATTGAAGTGATATATACAGCAAGTATATATAAAATCTTGTTTTCATAACAACAAAATGTAAAGGTCTGCTGCTACTGTATTCTTTATAGCTCTTTAATATATATATATACTAATATAGCACTGGTTTTGACTCAGCAAACCTAAATAACAAGCTTCAGGGTTAAACAATTCTTTCCCTAAAATTACCTAGCAATTAGTTGACCGCTCAGCGGAAATTTGCGGTCAACTAATTGCACTAGGTTTAGGTAACTAAGACTGAAGTGCGCACATTAAATCGAATCCCAAATCTAATACAAGTAGCGCCCAACCAAATAAAGCAAAGGGCACAGTTTAATGGTCAACATAGAATTACAACTCTCTCTCTCTCTCTATCTCTGAATAGAAATTAACAGCAAATTCCAGTATCAATGTGAATTGTCAAAACTACACAACTGGTTAACGTGAACAATACACACACACACACACACACACACACACACACACACACACACACACACACACACACACACACACACACACACACACACACACACACACACACACACACACACACACACACACACACACACACACACACACACACACACACACACACACACACACACACACACACACACACACACACACACACACACACACACACACACACACACACACACACACACACACACACACACACACACACACACACACACACACACACACACACACACACACACACACACACACACACACACACACACACACACACACACACACACACACACACACACACACACACACACACACACACACACACACACACACACACACACACACACACACACACACACACACACACACACACACACACACACACACACACACACACACACACACACACACACACACACACACACACACACACACACACACACACACACACACACACACACACACACACACACACACACACACACACACACACACACACACACACACACACACACACACACACACACACACACACACACACACACACACACACACACACACACACACACACACACACACACACACACACACACACACACACACACACACACACACACACACACACACACACACACACACACACACACACACACACACACACACACACACACACACACACACACACACACACACACACACACACACACACACACACACACACACACACACACACACACACACACACACACACACACACACACACACACACACACACACACACACACACACACACACACACACACACACACACACACACACACACGAGTTTGAAATCAGCAGAGTACAAAAATTCACTAATAAAAACGAATCAAGTTACATCCGGCGGTTTTTTCCAGTTAATTTTTTATCTCCAGGCTAAGTTGAATTTTCGTTGCCCTTACATCTATGCCAAATATGGTGATCTCAAATCTCTGTGATTCATAGAAGTGCTTAGAATTCATATTATGTCAGCGAGCCAGTGATTGTTTTTATTCCGGCTGTAGCCGGAATGTATAAAATAACAAGCAGAAGTTTTGTGAAAAATTTTTTGAGTAAGCTATGGAGCTAAGACTGTATTCCAGTCAGGGGCCGGCTACGCAGTCTAGCTTTTCACTGAGCTTGCATATATAATTTCTCTGAAACTTTGCGACCCAATGTTTGCAGATACTCGACCATCAGCTATGGTACTAGATACATGTGAAACGTTTCTTGTGAACTTAGCTAAAGACGGCTTTTCTAGAATTTCTAAAAATTCCAAAATTGGACACTGTTTCACTGAAAATGCATTTCGGATGCCTATTATCTATGTAACTAGGTATGTTTGACACAGTTTGAGTTCGACATTATCAGGTTGGTTGCAAGCAAGCTACTAAAACTGCAAAGATTTTCCAAACTGTAATTCGTTAACGGCTAAGCAGCTAAGCCTCGCTGTTCAACTTGCAACAAACTGCGCTGCTGTGGATACAGAATAATGTAAAATGCTTACAATATGGCCGACGATTCTTCTTATTTTCCACAAAGATTCTAACAGAACTACTAAGGAATACTGCTAATTTTTGGTACAACTTGTTATGAATTAGTCCGCGGAATTTGTAAATCTGGATTTCCATTCCTTCATTCTAACAAAAATCACGCTTTAGAAGGTTCCTAATTTGCATATTGATTGAGTAAGATTAGAAGTTTGTTGACAGGATTTTGAAGCAGCCAACAATGTAATACATGCGAAGCAGCCAACAATGTAATACATGCATATGCACTTCACGGATATAACTACGAAACCAAACCCCCCTGCATGGTCAACACATGAAGAAATCTAACAGCAAAATTTTAACGTGCAGCTGCGTAAAGCAGCCGTACAGAATAATGTATAAGAGCCGGCTGCGCTGAGGCGTAGCCGGAAAAAGTGTCCATGTTTTGTGTGTATTAACGTCTTTTGCTCTAGGTGACGCCCTATCTTCAACACAGGATTTTGATAAGTTCAGTACGTAATTTATGCAAATTAGATTCTAATTGACTGTAAACTAAACTGGCAGTTTTCGCAGTCGTTGGCTGTCAGCAGTCCTAAGAATGCTAATTTTTTGCACCGGTGCTGCTCTGGAGCAGTCCAGCGGTGATCAAAAACTGACTTGGAGCATGCAACAGCAGCTCAGGCGTTTGAATCGTGTCTGAAAACAAATTTTTTGGATCATTTTGAAAACAATGGGCGCTACCGCGGAGCATGAACCAGTATGGCGGCCTATTCGCAAGTAATAAAATAGACAATACGTTAGAAAACCTGCATGACTTTGCTTTTATAGTATAACCATTTTCAATCCTTCCTTGTCAGGAACTCTTAATCGTTTTTGTTCCAAATTGAATTGCATACTGGAAAACATGTGATACACGAGCAAACATGTTGATTGTCGAGTATGTATGTATAAATATATCCAGAGAGGCAATTAAAACATTTGCAATTGAATGGAATTATAAAGATCTACGTAGGAATCATGTCTCTTTTGGGGCCTACTTGTTAT
The DNA here is from genome assembly GCA_030248195.1 of Trissonchulus latispiculum. Taxonomy (NCBI): domain Eukaryota; kingdom Metazoa; phylum Nematoda; class Enoplea; order Enoplida; family Ironidae; genus Trissonchulus; species Trissonchulus latispiculum. The sequence continues at coordinate 11,545 of JASAND010028255.1, read as the reverse complement.
ATCTCAAATTCTTTTTGTAACGCCTCAATGAATCTATAAACATGTCAGCTTTGGCTCAAATAGTGCCTTAATCGACTTAAATTTGTGAAATCGCCAGAATTAATGAACTGAGTGAGTGGGTCTACCAAACCTCAGTAGGTCGTGGGTCGAAGGTATCCGTGTGCCACGAACCTGGGACCCAATTTTCTCTGTTTGCTATGCCATGTCTTGTACAAAATCCAACCTGGGCGACAAAACAAAACTGTAAACGTATATTTTTGTCAAGATTTCAGAGCATACCAGTGGCAAAGCAAACATAGCGCTTCAAAAAAATGGTGGAGCAAAGACACTAGAGAACCCTAACACGGGAGGCGTGAAGGCGACATGTTGAATCAGCAGACAGGGCGACGAAGCTTACAAGTCCAACATCAGTTGTTAAAGAACGGATCCGGCCGGGAATCGAACCCGGATCCGGCCGGGAATCGAACCCCGATCCTTCCAACCTGCAGTCTGACATTCTTACGCTACACCACCGAGCCATCAGCTGAACTTCTATATCAGGTTTCTCAATCTTTCCTATGCCTTCCACTTTGATATTTATGTATAGAAACATGACCTAACTTTGTTTAATGGAGCATAACATTAAATTTAATATTAAAGTTTATCAATCTTTATGAATTATTTGTGTACTTATTTAATTTAAGTTTTCATTTATTACTGCCTACCACCTTAACGTATACGTATGCAGGTATGTCCTAACGTTATTTAATTACGCTGTTAAGGTAAACGGTCCAGCTAAACTTCAGCTTGACAAGCAACATCGTTCATCTTCTGGAGGAAATATTTCGTTGCATCGGCTGCATCGTTGCCACAGATTTCTCCAACCTGATTAGCGATGCAGGGAAACACTGTTTCCGGATTCTGATGGCAACCTGTCTCCGGATTTCCTCCAAACTGGCAACGCTCCGTATCAATCCTAAAATAGCGGCTGAATTTAAGATAAAACTTCGATGCATCCTTTGAGATATTAAGGACTTCAAAAAACCTACGTAGTAGTAATATTATTGGCTATATTATCATTAGCAATAATATTGGCCGACGGACTTATGCACGCAGCTTTAGATTTGCGCTAATTCATTTAACGCATATTTGTTTGCAAACGGCATCACAGTCAAAGAAGGTCAAACCAGAAAAAGTCGAACTTTGCAAAAGCTTTCATGCAAAAATGCAAAAGTATCAGGCCTTTAAAGCTTCTCACAGAATGAAATGTTGCTTAAAGATATCATGGTTGTAAATGCCAACATGTATGTAATCAAACCCGTGTTGCTTCTGGGGGAAAACAACAAATGTGCAAAAACTGTTTTTAAACTCCAGACTTGGCATGATCCTCCACGGTTGCGATTTGAGCGCGAATCCGCTCTGCTACTGAGGCTCATATAAAATAACATGTTACAACAAATTTGTAGTTCAGGCAGTTTCATTAATTTTAATGTTTCTTTATCATCACAATCTTCAAATCCTTCCTATTGGGACTGACACTACATCTAACTTGGTGCACATCCAACTGGACTGGGGGGTGGATGGATAAAAATCCTTTCAGCCAATGACAAACATTTTTTATATTAGCTTTATATTTTATATTTTGAATAGAAACGAGGCAGAGTCACTTACGTTTGTTCATTAACAACTGTCGTCGGAAACAGGCATCTAACTGTTTCCTTCATTTTAGGCAACATTTCCTCATCGTTGCACAGATCGTCCAAAGCCCGAAAAACGGAACAGCCCAGAACTTCAGGCATACACGATTTCGCCTCTGCCATAGTGCTGCAGATTTCCTCCAGAAACTCCACCGGACTAGAATGCCCGAAGAGATTCAATTGACTCAGTTTTCCGCACCTACTTTCCTCTTCCTCAATTAGTTGTTCGCAAACATCGTGATCCCGACTTTTCGGCAGTCGATGAAGCATAGACCATCCGAGACCAATTTGATTGGCTAGAAGCAGGCTAAAAATAACCATCACAGAAGCCATTTTAGACCAAATGTGAGAAAATTTGGTGAACGAATGAGCGCAGCCTAAAGTATAACGCAAGGGTTTGCTGGTTAATTGTGATAAGCTTCGAATATGACTAAATGGTGGTGAATGTTTTAAAGGAAATGGCATCAATTTTAAAGCTTAATCATCACCCCGCAAACGGCAGCTTCAACCAACAAGAAATAGAAACACACGTAACATGTTTTGACTTGTTCATTCTAGTTTGATATGTTGTGATGTTAGTTTCGTCAATCAGTACATATTATAGTAATATTACAGTTTTTCCTTTTCTGGCCTTGCTGGTACTAACTCCTACAAAATCAATTGCCTGTTTACAAACAATAATGAATTGCAGACCGACCATTGCATCCTTCCAGTGACAAGTTTATATAAATGACCGAAAATAAAGTTAAACTGTAAAGCACACAGTTGAAGATTGAAAAAACTTTAACTTTAACTCAATTAGCTAACGAATTCGATCAATATTATCGTTCTATTTGTATTTCCGGTAGGATAGCCCGTCTTTCATCGGCCTGGTCGATTGCTCCTTATTGCCATATTCGTATGTTGACAGTTTAAAGTTAAATGTAACTAAGAAACGGAGTTGCAGTAAATTCCACTAAAATTGAAATGGAAAAATGCTTTGCGCGGTCGTGTTGCCATTTTCGGTAGTTAAAGTGTAGGGAGGGCTGTAAAAGTTTGCAACAACGATGAATAGGTAACATTGGTGCCCTCCTGAGGATCCCCATGTATCAATTTGATTGCCCAATAATTCATTTTATGTTTGGCTTTCAAAAAAGTCAAAAGCACAGCTGCTGTTTTGACTGCATAGTTGTTTTTGGGGTGCTGAGTATTACTAGGTTTGAGGAAGCGAACGGAAACCTTGGCTTCTGTGTCCTATTTCCAACACCGGTGCGTTTATATGTCCGCCGTGCTTTAATTCATGTGGAGAGACAAATCTTAAGTTTTAATTGTTAGAAGAAGCTTCACTTAATATGTGGTTGTGAGGTTTCGCCTGATTAATGGACTCATTTTTAGACCCGTTGAAATGGTTCATTTTCCAAAGTTCGTTTCGTCAAATTTAGTAGACTAATCAATTAGAAAACACTTTAACTTTTTAGAGTAACTGTTTAGTTCTCCGCTTTTAGATTCATTTAGTTTGCTTGGTTTGAAATAAGATTGTCTGAGCTCGGAATAGGTTAAGCTTAAGGACTTCCAAATTTTTTTCGCCACCTATATTTGGTTTCTGTTTATGCATTTACATAATCATAGTAATTCTGTATATGCTTAAAGAAAATATGAAGAAGTACTAACACCAATTTGCGTACAGTTTCACGTTACTTTCATTCACATCATTCACTAACTAACTATATATTACCAGCATTAGACAATAACTAAAAATGTGACAAGCGTTCCACTCATAACGGCTGATCCCAACCCCCCCCCCCAAAGTGAGTACCCAGTGAATAGAGTTGGATACGCTAAATCTCCAAGCATAGCAGACACAATTTCGGTTAATAGAGTGTTTGAGTTTCAACCTTCAACATGTAAACTCAAAGTGAGTGAGTACAATTGTATATTGAACACTCTGTAGAGGGGAGGTTTACAAGGTACTTAGTTGTGGAAGGGTGGAAGGGTCAGCCGTTATTGTGCAAGCGATGGTTTCTGTGTGATAATTGAAAGCTCGATGCTTCTACTTTCTTAGTGAATTGTGTACTCTTGATATTTTAATGCTGCCCAATCAAGTCTGCCCCAAATTTGATTTATTTTGCTTGTCTGTTTGTTTGTTTGTTTAGCTCGCAATGACCAGTGCCTTCTTCTTTGTTATCATAGGTATAATCACCATAACGGAACCAATACCCATTGCTGGTGAGTACAGCTTTGTTGTAGGTACCCTTTACCTTTTTCTTTTCCTATACTCTTTCAGATATGGGTAAGAGATGTTTGGAGCCCATGCCACATGAGATTACTAACGTGAGCAGAAGTGATTTCGAACTAAGTTTGCACAGACTGTGTACAGTAAAGAGTACAGTTAGGTAAGTAGTATGTGCTGTGCTCCCTGCTGTGAAGGGCTGTGGGTACGTATGATGTGATGACCACGTGTCGTCCCAAATCGTATTAACATATTTGAGTTGTTCTGGACGAGATCTAAAATTTGATGTCAAATTGAAATATCAAAACTGTACAGACCCATCACACACCAAATGAGACCCCCAGTGAACAAAGCAAATTCGACCGCTATGCTTCTGAGCTGAAGCTTGAAGCAGAATCAAGGTGCACGCACATACACTGCTCAGTCCTTAAAGCTTTTCAGCTAGTTGCATATGGTGCATTACACATACACAATACACATTACATGCATATTCCCAAGAAAGTCAACCTTTTGAGCCTTCATGCCAGTTATGCCTTTCAATGGCCGGTCATTCCTAATTCTGAGCGGAGGAACATATACTTTGAACGTTTATAAAGGTAAGATATCATGTCGTGTATGTTTTAGAGCTATGTGGGTCACTTCCGGAGGAAGTCTGCACTGATATGTGTGAAAAGCATCACATGACAAGAAGCTGTATTCCAACCTTCAGTGCGGCTCGTATTCAATACGACGCCCTGAAGTATTGCTATTGCTGCAGTGACTCGCCTACAAGAAAAAGTCATTGGTCTTGCCTGATACTAACAGAACCGACCGTTTTTGACATTAATGATAGGGCACTGTATGCTGCATGACTGCAAGATAATTATGATGCTTAGCAAGTAAATTAACAGTATGTTTTTACTGTGCAGAAAACCGAGGACGATTACTACATATTACATTAGTGAGCGCTCGCCTGCAATCCGGAATTCAATCGACGTTCCAGACGGTTTGCCCCTTTGATGACTTATAGTAGTGTCGAACGCATCTCTTTTTTAATTAATCAGTTGGCTAATAACATTATGATCTCTGTCGTAGTAACTACTACTACTAGTTCTCGAGTTCTCCTACTAAATCCGACATAGTTATCTCAAGATGGGCAGTTTGACTCCGAATTGTGCTTGGCGTCAATCGCACGTTCGCAACGAAATGGCGAAATTTCCTAATTTAATATGGATTATGCTTAAAACACATTAAAATCTGATTCGGTCTTACTACTGTTACAGCTACCCATAGTTATCGTCACAGTTAGACTAAACAAAGGTTACAGTTACTAAAGTTACAGATGTAAGGAAAGCAGGCAAAGAAAAGATTGATAAGCTTGACATGGGAGTTCACCTGACGAGAAAGAAAGAGATTAAACTGGTATAGTTAAAATTTACTCTCTGCATACGTGAAAAGAGTTAAAATAATAATAAATTTTTGTTTACGCAATGTCCATCTTTACACCATTTGAAAATTTTAAAAAACTTCTTTACGTTTGGAAAATTTTAAATGAAATAAGACAACAAAAGAAGATATTTACTCATTTCATTAATAGACATTTATTACATCTTCAATGCAGAGAGAGTCATACTGTACTAGGGCGATCCGGGTGAATCCCAGTGTGTAACTTGCAGTTTTTAACCGATTTTGCTGAAATTTAGCATCCATTTCAACAAATCATTGGCAAACCTGCAGCAACGTTTTAAAGTTTAAGCTTTTAAGGGTCAAACTACAATTTAAGGGGAACCAACCAAAGATTTTTACGATTTTCATGAAAAGTGTATATATATGAGTCACTGTCTGGAATTTTCGACCCGGCTTGGCCAAGATTTTTTCGACCCTCACGGACTTCGCTCTACTTTTGGTAGTTGATACCCCTAGACGTCCAAACACCAACGCGACAATCGCCGAGTTTCTAGGTGCTCTGGTTAGTGAGCAGGACAACCTTAAACTTTGGTCGAATTGGTCATTTTTGGAAATTTCAATCATAAAGAATCAAAAATTCAAAAATTGTCCTACACTCACTACTCAAAGTTGCCATTTGCCACATGAACCGCCAATAACCATGACATCTTGTGTGCAATTAAGAGTGAAGAACATGTTTAATTTAAGCTTTTACGTTTACTTTAACATCTGAAAATGCATCGGTCAGTTGTTGTATGCGGGAATTCTACTGAATATCTTCTATTTCCTTAGCATATGCTTCAAGGGCGTTAATCTTTTATGGTATATATGTAGACTTTTCTGGTATGCTTGCCCAAATTTTTAAATGTCTGCAGTGCCCGAAATGATTCGTATTGCTTCACATTGTCCTGTTTAGGTAGGACAGTCGAAGTTTCCAACGGCGAAGTCGCCCAAAAGGGGTCGCAAAAATGCTCTCACAAGCGATTTGATTCCACAATGGTCAGTGAAATTTGACCTACCGTTCAGGTATGGGTTGGGAACCTTCACTAGTGGGGATGAAGAGTTGTTTTCTATATATTGTTATAACTACGTAAGCTAAAAAGTGCTCAAAAACTTTGTTCTAGCACCAAAGACAATTTTAAACAGAGCGGCGAACTCGGAAAATTTTGAAATTTTTGACCAAAGATCAACTTTGTAAGCTCACGGATAGTGTGGGAACGCCAAAAGATTGGGACGGGGCCCAGCGGGAGACCCTCCGCTCCCCCCACTAAAGTAAACCCAATGGATTGGGCTATGAAGTATCTCCACACATTGCGAAGAACAGTTTGCATGGTACGGGGCCATGGCCAAAACGGTGGCTCACTACTCGTTTGTGCAAGGTGGTAAGAAATGCTGCCGTCTAAAAAATCTATGGCAACTTGTACTTCAAAATTTGCCAAAATCGCCATTTTCGGATAATGGTAACCCAAAATCGAAAACGCCGTGTGGAAGCTTCTCAAAGCCTTAGTAGCAAATCTTCACTACTTGAGCTGACATTTGGTGTGGGTATATTTTTGACCGCGCTGAGTTCAGAAATTTTCAATTTCTAAAAATTTGAGGTTTTTTGATTGCGGGTTACCATTAATCGAAAATGGCGATTTTGGCAATTTTTGAAGATTGAAGTTGCCATAGATTTTTCAGACGGCAGCATTTCTTACCACCTTGCACAAACGAGTAGTGAGCCACCGTTTTGGCCATGGCCGTCTGAAAAATCTATGGCAACTTCAATCTTCAAAAATTGCCAAAATCGCCATTTTCGATTAATGGTAACCCGCAATCAAAAAACCTCAAATTTTTAGAAATTGAAAATTTCTGAACTCAGCGCGGTCAAAAATATACCCACACCAAATGTCAGCTCAAGTAGTGAAGATTTGCTACTAAGGCTTTGAGAAGCTTCCACACGGCGTTTTCGATTTTGGGTTACCATTATCCGAAAATGGCGATTTTGGCAAATTTTGAAGTACAAGTTGCCATAGATTTTTTAGACGGCAGCATTTCTTACCACCTTGCACAAACGAGTAGTGAGCCACCGTTTTGGCCATGGCCGTCTGAAAAATCTATGGCAACTTCAATCTTCAAAAATTGCCAAAATCGCCATTTTCGATTAATGGTAACCCGCAATCAAAAAACCTCAAATTTTTAGAAATTGAAAATTTCTGAACTCAGCGCGGTCAAAAATATACCCACACCAAATGTCAGCTCAAGTAGTGAAGATTTGCTACTAAGGCTTTGAGAAGCTTCCACACGGCGTTTTCGATTTTGGGTTACCATTATCCGAAAATGGCGATTTTGGCAAATTTTGAAGTACAAGTTGCCATAGATTTTTTAGACGGCAGCATTTCTTACCACCTTGCACAAACGAGTAGTGAGCCACCGTTTTGGCCATGGCCGTCTGAAAAATCTATGGCAACTTCAATCTTCAAAAATTGCCAAAATCGCCATTTTCGATTAATGGTAACCCGGAATCAAAAAAACCTCAAATTTTTAGAAATTGAAAATTTCTGAACTCAGCGCGGTCAAAAATATACCCACACCAAATGTCAGCTCAAGTAGTGAAGATTTGCTACTAAGGCTTTGAGAAGCTTCCACACGGCGTTTTCGATTTTGGGTTACCATTATCCGAAAATGGCGATTTTGGCAAATTTTGAAGTACAAGTTGCCATAGATTTTTTAGACGGCAGCATTTCTTACCACCTTGCACAAACGAGTAGTGAGCCACCGTTTTGGCCATGGCCCCGTACCATGCAAACTGTTCTTCGCAATGTGTGGAGATACTTCATAGCCCAATCCATTGGGTTTACTTTAGTGGGGGGAGCGGAGGGTCACCCGCTGGGCCCCGTCCCAACCTTTTGGGCGTTCCCACACTATCCGTGAGCTTGCAAAGTTTAAGGATTTTTGGCCAAAAATTTCAAAACTTTCCGAGTTCGCCGCTCTGTTTAAAATTGTCTTTGGTGCTAGAACAAAGTTTTTGAGCACTTTTTAGCTTGCGTAGTTATAACAATATGTAGAAAACAACTCTTATTACCGCAGTTCTGGTGATTTTAGACCACTGCACGTCCCTCCCGCTTTTGACCATCCCCACTAGTGAAGGTTCCCAACCCATACCTGAACGGGAGGTCAAATTTCACTGACCATTGTGGAATCAAGCTACTTGTGAGAGCGTTTTTCTTATTATACGTACTTTTGCAAGCGGCTTTTTAGCGATCATTGACGTTTTCAAAAAAACAGCTATTTTTAGCTATAACAACGTTTCTTGGACGTTTTCTAGCAAAAGAATAGTGAATTTAAGAGAAAACTTCTGGCGAAGCCGGAAATTTTTTGAAAATTTAGTCGCAAATCCTAGTATATATATTTTTTGAGATCTTTCTTACCCCTTGTGGGAGCATTTTCGCGACCCCTTTTGGGCAACTTCGCCGAGGGGGGAGGGAAATTCCCCTTCCCCCCCCTTGTCCACCCGTGTTCTCACCCCTACTTTTCTCCTAAAGGCAAACCCAGACCCCTCAACATCTTTGAATTCACAACCAACAATTTATATTTTTCGGAATTCGCAAGAAGGGCAAACTATGTAGAACTGCATCAATGGAAATTTTTTGGAAATTTTAGTCGTAAAACCCAGTAAGTTTGACCAATTTTCTTGCCCCTTGTGGCCAATTTTCTTACCCCTTGTGGGAGCATTTTTGCGACCCCTTTTGGGCGACTTCGCCGTTGGAAACTTCGACTGTCCTACCTAAACAGGACAATGTGAAGCAATACGAATCATTTCGGGCACTGCAGACATTCAAAAATTTGGGCAAGCATACCAGCAAAAGTCTACATATATATCATAAAAGATTAACGCCCTTGAAGCATATGCTAAGGAAATAGAAGATATTATATTCAGTAGAATTCCCGCATACAACAACTGACCGATGCATTTTCAGATGTTAAAGTAAACGTAAAAGCTTAAATTAAACATGTTCTTCACTCTTAATACTTAGATTGGACAAAAATATCGTTGGCAACGTCATCTTTCGTTACCAACTAACCTCTCAAACAAAAGAGAAGTTGATATAACACCATTTTTGCAAATAAGGTAATAGCAATAATAGACTAGCCAATACCAATAATGTGGCTTTTTTGAATTCATTGTGACTTTCAGTTCGACTCCACCTTACATGGGCATCTGATACTTCGCATGCGTTGTAAAAGGACTTATTTCTTCAAGAAAGAATCATTGCTTTATTGCGCTTAGGTAGACATTTACGGCCAAAGCGCTCATGTTTTACGCTTGCCTATCCCGTATGCGCGTTAAACTGCAATATCATGAGAAATACGTGAAGATAGGACATAGATATTGAATTGGCGTTGTACATACTATATTCCTGCTATGATGCCAACAACCTGGTCAAAGAGGAAATTCGGACTAGGTATATAGACAATAGTTTGGCCATTCAAACATGCGCACCTCCCAGCCACGACAACGTAGACCTTCGCTATTAACACTGATTTTTGACCACTTTCCCCCTTACTCAGGCTGCTGCTTTTGGGCATATAGTTAGTCACAATATAGTGCCTTAAAAAACTGCTTTCATTTTTTTGCGCTCGAACCGGGACTTTAGCAGTGACAGAAATTTACGGAAATCGGCCTGGAGCTGGTTCCAAGAAGGTAGGATAAAGTATGAAATTTCTCGGGAATGGATGCAAATATTATAGTGCCCTTTTGCACACAAGATGTCATGGTTATGCGGAAATAATTCAGCAGAACGTTAGCAAATGCTTAAGTATTTATGAAGCATTATGAACCATCCAATGAAATTATGTGTTGCACTTTCATTGGGTGGATTATGTTGTCATTTTTAAAGCTTTATTACGCGCACAAAATGTGGCACTAACAATGTAAAGGATAGAAGATTTTAACTTGTGTAACCCGAGTGCTGAGACGCGGGTTAAAATTCAATGTAAAATGTAGTGAGCGAGTTAAAAAAGTTAAATTTAATCCGTTCATGAAAAGGGTAGAGTATAATTTAACTCTGCAGTTTTTTAACTCCAAGTGTAATTCACGAAAAGAGTAGAGTTAACAGAGTTAATTTTTAACTCTTTTCGCGAATGACGGAAGGGTAAAAATTTAACTCTGCTTAACTCCGCTAGTTAAATTTAACTCTTTTAACCCATTCGCGGAAAGGATCGAGTTAATTTTAACTCGTTTAACCCATTCCCGAAAAGGCCCTTGGTCCACCAGCCCTGGTAGAACAGCTACATGAGAGAACGGTGAGTGTGTTAATCAATTAATTGTACACATATCAGGGCTGCCGCGCGACCTTTCTCAGAAAAAAGGAAATAAAAAAGGAATTTTGCACCCGAAAAAAAGGAAAAAAAAGGAAATTGTCCGACAAAAAATAAGAAATAAAAGGAATTTTCAGACATAAATTAATAACGTTACTGAGCAAAAAATTAAATTTTTTCCATTTTGAACAGCCACACAAGGTTTGAAACATTTACATATATACGTTTCTAAGCAAAGAGAATTTGAACAGCAAATGCGGACGCGTTTCAAGCTTCTTCTTCTTCTGTGGCGGCCGGCGGACGAATCCATATGGGGAGTCTCCACCTCCAAGCCCAGCACACGTCTTAGCAATGGGGTCAAAAGGGGAACCCCGGAATAGGGCCAAGTTAGGGACAGCCGGAATGAATGGCATAATGGACCCACAAGCTCGGTAGCATAATTTAAGGACCGGAGGCATCCAACTCCAACATGACTGAAGATAAAAACTGAAGGGAAGGATCAGCCATGCCCCGCGAAATTGTATGCCATTTAGCGCCGTTGACCAGACGGATGCCAGGGGACACCTGTGGGGATCTCCATTTGATGGGGTCCATATCCATCGAATTTCCCACGGAGGCGGTACCATTGCCCCCCAAACTTTTTTCAAGCTTCGTCTTCTTGATCACAGTAAATACGCTATTATAAAACAGAAAATACGCGCCGAAAGCGCGAAATTTGTTGGTTTTGTACTTCCTTTTGTATCTTTATCTTATTATTTCCGACCCTCGAATCGGAAACAGGAAGGCGCTCTCTGCACCAGGGTTTTTTTGAAAATCGGATCTGCGTAAATTTTGCGTATATATTTTTGTTTTCGAGTGCGTAATTTTATTTTCGACTGCGTAAAATTACAAAAATAGCTTCTCAACGTTATATATAAACGCTATAAACGCATTC
>JASAND010028254.1:0-27996 GCA_030248195.1 Trissonchulus latispiculum | reverse complement strand
ACTTAAATTATAACGTCCCCTTATTCCTCAGTTTAAACTCAGCGTGATTTTCCGCTGTATTCCTATGCTCCGAGAAGGCGGTGCAATTAACTGTAGACTAATCACGTGATATTGGTTTGACCAATCATAAAGTGTATGACAACTAGGATGTATGACAACTGGGAATAAACCATATCCATGTGGGGAGCCTCCACCTCCACGTCCAGCGCAAGTCTTTGCAAGTCAGACCACAAAGTGAAGCCCGAAATAGAAGCGGTCGACCCACTCGGCAACATAATTTAAGGACTCAACGTATATCCAGCATCGACATGACGAGCATCAGTCATGCCCACAGAGTTTTGAAATAATTTAGCGCCGTTGATCACACTGATGTCAGTTGATACCTGTGGGGTTTCCATTTCATGCGGTCCATGTCCGTCAGATTTTCCACGGAGGCGTTTCCATTGCCCAACTGTTGGGTTCCTAGTTTCATTCAACACTGGTAATAGTGTGGAAACTTAACAGTATTCCCCAAAACGATTTTATTTTCTGTTGGACATTTGTTTGTAGATAGCAACAAGACGTGCACTCTGGAGCAAACTGAAACAACTATCGTCGTTGGATAAAACAAAACGACGTAACCTGTCCAGTCTCTTGTCAGCTCTGTTGCAAATGAGAGTTGTGGGAATTGTAGTTCTAAAGGTTAGTTTGCTTCATTGTTTTTCAGAACCATCATGCTTATGCAAATAACATTTTCGGACCAGTCTTTATTCTCAATTAGCAGGAACTCTTTCTATTTAACTTAAGATCTATGCTCAGTTGCAGTGTGTTTAGTATTCTATTTTATATGGTATTTATTATTTTATTATTATCCAAAAACATGTAACTAAAAACATGTAACTCTCTTTAACTTTATCCCCCCAACTAGTTTGGGGGGATTAAGTTAAATTGGGGTCAGCAATCAAAATTTGTGTAAGAGGGAAACAATGTGTACTTGGTGTCCTTTTAGTAGTCATTAGAAGTTGTTCCATCAGAAGATGAACACAATTTGAATAAAGTTATTTCGTTTCGTTAGCTTAGTATATATAAGCTTACATGTTAAGCTACAAGTTTAGCCTATACTGAGCTAACAAAAAGCTGAATTGAAAAACCGATGTCAGATTCGTGCTCAGTGCCACCGAAAACCCCTGTATATATGCAAGTTTTCAGCAAATATTTTTTCAAAAAATTATTCGTTTCCCCTTGGTCCCCCCTTACCAAACTAAAATTTAAAATGTTAAATTTTTTTTAAAATTTTCAATTTTTTTAATTCAACAGTCTCCAATATGAAGCCATACAAGAAATAATGCAATAAAACACAATGTGACACTGAATTAGTGCTTTCAGGCAGGTTTTAATTCTGGGGGGATAAAGTTTAATTGGGGTTCTGGGGGGGATAAAGTTAAATTGGTTCGGTTTTAATAATTGTCACTGGGCACTTCATTAATAATTCGAAACATTTCTTCAGCACTTTTATCTATTCATTAATACATTTTTAAATAAATCTTCTATGCTTTTAAGATTTACAATGCACTAAATAGTTTCTTTAATGTTGATGTTGATTTTTTAATATAATAAAATAGTTTATAATGTCTTTAGTCCTGTTCTTTTGTAGCCGATGTTATAACGGTTTATAATTTTTGTGAGCGCGGTTAGAAGTTATTCGCGGGTTAAATTTTGTAAAAAGAGTTGAAGATTATTTTTCAAAGAGAAGTTACATTTTGTGCGGTTGTTTCTTCACGGTTGGCTTCTTTGAACTTCACTTTTACTATGTTCAAATTTATTCACAGTTATCATGGAAAAGGCTAAAAATGAGGGTTTTAAGGTTAATGAGGTTAACCCTAAAATGGCTGTGCTAAATCATTGCCAACTCAGTCCTTGTATTCCTGAATTCATTTGTGCTAACTCAACGGATAACTGCTTAGCTTAACCTAATCCCGAAAAATGTTTATAACACAAGGTTAACCGCGAATGGTAAACCTCCGTAGCCTTAAATTTCGTGAGTTATTCCAACAACCGGTCAAACCAGGGTTTCATTTAACACAACTTTACGTCGGCCTCTGATTGTCTCTTTCCCTATGAAAAATCGAGGCTTGGTTTCCTTGCGATTTAGAAACAGCGAAAAAGGAAGCCAATACACAGTTTTAAGGGCCGGTTAGTTATTCCGGCTTTATTGACTTTCATTTTGTTGTTTTTAGGTATTAGAATTTGCCTTATTGGATTCTGCCAGTGTTTTGTTTCTGAAACGGCTGATCAAATCTTTTCTGTGTGGTCTTGATCAGGACGAGCTTATAGACATTTTTGGTCAGTTGGTGAAGAAGAAACATCTGTCATCTCTCTGCGACGGACTGCGATATTTTTTACAGCAACATCTACTGCATCCGCATAAACAGCTGCAGCCTGAAGTGCTTAAAACTAAAGCTAGTCTGGTCTTCAGATTGCTTAATGTTTAAATTTTTTGTACGTCTCAAAATTGCTTATTAAATTTTATTTTGTTTTATGTAATGTGAATTGTGAAAGCATTTATTTCGAGGAGGCATGGAACTTTTTTGAAAACTATATTTCATTTATCATTTTGCAGTAGACAAATGTGAATTGAATGTTCCCGTCTAGACAGAATGTGACCATTTTATTCTGGACCTACGCTGCTGATTTTGGAGCTAAAAACTAGCTAAACTATTGATAACCAGAAAACAGTTTAGATAACGTTGTCTGTCGTTTGCTGGTTTCTGCAATGCACCTTCATTGATTAATAAACTTCTACGCAAGCTTAAGTGAAGGAATTTTGTTTGTTTCTATTGATAATATATTGTTATTGTTGGTTGTTATGTTTTGGTTAAATAAATTCAGCCAGAATTCATCATTGTGTTGCACTGGAAGTATTTTCAAAAGAAGAAGCCATGACATGGAGAGTTAAGGAAATACAGTCATATCCTACATAAACTAGATTATTTCTGAGTGTGACCTCTTGCAGGCACATTTTGTTACATGCTGCAAGTATGTGCTCTGCGCGTTGACGGCTGACTCCCGCACGTGCAATCTTCTTGCTCGCTCGCCCTCCATTCTTGCGTTCTAACTTCTAAATCTAGAAGCAGACATTTCAGACTCACAGAGTCTTCTTTGCGACAGTTAGGTCGTAAAGACACAGTGAGGAGCATACAGAAACGTGCACTGGGTGCTGATCTGCGTGGAGCGGGTTGCTAGATACGCGTTTGTGAGGTGGGTGTCATCCCTTAGGGTATACCTGCAAAACTGATCTAATGAAATATTTAACAGCACTGCTTTAAATAGAAGCGTTTCGGAATCATACTCTTATGAAAAGAATTAATCCCTGGCTCTGAGATCTTTCGATTAGTGTATATATAATTTGGCATCTTTTGAAAAGTTTTAAAATGGCTGTTTTGTGAAATTCTTGGTCTGAGGGCTCCGGTTCGCGCGTTGGGAAGTACTAACTGCCAGCGTAATTCAACGTGTTGGCAATTGGCGTGGACAGTATATATATGTTGAAATGCAAAAGCAATGTTGCGGCATATATAGTTTGGTCGTAAAATGCTTAGCTTTCGAAAATACAGATTTTTGTATTAAGTTTATAATTTTGCAGAAAAACATTCCAAAAAAGTTCTATACAGGTAAACGATTCCAGTAACACTGGGTATCGTCTGAAACGTTCATGCATGTGTTGTACCATTGTAGAATTTGATTTTTAGTTAGCTAACACCTCTATTTTTATAATATGTAGTCAGACTTAATGATCTCCATTTTTGGACACCAAAAGCGACAGAATCTAGCAGTTTTCTAGCGAAAAGTAATTAAAATTTTTTGAAGGCCTAATTCGAAATTCAAGTTCCACAGTGACATAATATCTGCCTTGAGGCTTACAATTATATGTATATACACCAAATATTACCCTGTACTTTACACTGGTCGGTTTCGAGATTTCTTCCGCAGATTTATAATCGAAGCTTTCGGTTTCCTATGTTTGACACATGCGACTTTGGGGTGAATTTTCTCTGCAACCACGATAGTTATAAACTCGTTAAAATATTCCACTGCGACAGTAAAATATGTAAAACTGAGTGAAATTGGAGATGGTCGAACGAAACAATGACCCCAGAATGGACCCCTCCTTAAGCGTTAGAAGAAAGCGCCAGAAGACGTACAGACACATCAGGTACGCATTAGTGGACGGAATTATGTAGTTTCTGCATTTTTTTAAAACATTAATATTTATATCACGAAAAGGCCTATCTATCTTGAAAATAAAATAGCGGCGATATATGCTAAGGTAGGCGCACACGTGCGCGTAACTTTCGCAGAACAACCGATTTAGTTCAAATTTGGTATGGATGCACTTGAATGCATTTGTGATCGATCTGCAGCAAAAGTTTAAAATTTTAAAAATTTTGACTAAGTTTTCCGAGGAGGGACCAAGGGGGAACCAAAAATATTTGTCCAATTTTGCTAAAAAGTAGCAGGTTTTTTAGGTCACTGGACCTTTCGATCCAGATTTTCGTTAGCTAGCAATAAGCTAAAGTTGTGAGCTTAACGTTTAAGCATATAGCTAACCAAAAGCTGGATCGAAAAACGGCTTTCGGATTCCTGTTCAATCATATAAACTTTAGCAAAATTGGAGACAACTTTTGGTTCCCTTTGGATGAAAGTTTAGCTGCAGATCGATCAAAGATGTATTCAAAAACATCCATATTTAATTCGAACTAATAGGTTATAATTACGTATAAGGTGTGCGTGTGCCTTAATGTCGACAAAATAGCTAATATCTAATGCCTCCTGTTTCGAGGTTTAAGTCAACTCCAGGATCAATTTTGATTAGTCTATTCACGAGAGGATCTTTTGTGTATTCAATAAGCTTAACTTCACTACGAAGGTTCAAAAGGAAGTTGCTTAATAGGTGCTTAAAGCTAAGCATGTTTTCCAACTTCTGTGGGGAAGAAGTGCCGAGTTAGGGCTTTAAGAGTTTTCTAGAATTTTGAACTGTTAATAATTGATTAACCTGTACGTAAATTTTTAGAATCAGGGGTTGAAAATGATAGTGGGATGATATTTTTATATATCTGGATGGTTTACTGTCCTACTGCCTATCACTCTTAAATACCTACGCCCTTTCAAAATTCAAGATCACTCTCCTACCTACGTTTATTAGTCAAAACTCAGAGTCACTCATTTACCTACAAATAAATCTTGCAAAACTAAGAATCCCTCTTCTACCTACAAATTAATCTTTCAAAACTAAGAGTCACTCATTTACCTACACTACCATAATCTTTAATAACTGTGGATCACTTGCGCTTTCAACTAAATTTTGATTTTTTGATCAATAACTTTGAATTTTGTAAGGATTCATATTGGATGCTGATGAATTCAAAAACTCAAAAATAGTAAGGGGGCCCATGGGGAACCGAAAATGAAATTAAATAAAAAGATAAAAAATTTAAAAATTTGAAATATTTCAAAACTTTCAAAATATATATCGGTTTATCAGACCCTTCTCCGGAATATGCAAGCTAAAAATTCTTCTTCCAACAAAAGTTTCTCAGTCCAGAGAATGTGTCGAATGTGTAATTCTGTCGAAGGGCTTAGTGGTCTTATTTCTTTGAAATATTGTTCCAAGTTGTAGTTGATGTAAAAAGAAGCAGATTTCTAACCTTAAACGATAATTATTTCGGACAAAGCATACCCGGAATTAGTTAGTCATTTATAGTGGAAAATCATACCGTTACTTGTTAACTTCACCACTAACGCTTTAAATTTTACACATAAACATTTTGCATCCTAACCGTTTCTGCATTTTATTCTAGAATTTGTCTGATGTGAGAATCTTGCTGTGATAGTAAATTCATTCCCTAATTGAAGTGACAATGCCAGGCCGGTTTGGTTTAAGTTTACTCAGACGTGAGTTTCTGGCTATATTCCAGACCCAGCTGAACTTCAGAGTCACGACGGGTATTCGACTTTTTCATGATATGAGAATTACGTCCCGAGGACGGGACGGACTTTCCCTTAGTATAGACCAATTTCCTCTCAATCTCAGCTATTTTTGGCTCCGGGACCATTGTCGCTGCTCCCACTGCTATAACCATACCACATTTCAGCGCTCACAGGACCTGACCCAGCTGCCGGCCGGCTTGGCACCAAAAGAAGCCATAATTTCGTCAGATGGAAAACTACAGTTAACTTGGCCGGATGGTCATTTGTCGGAATTTGATTCCGATTGGCTAATTAGCGTTTTTCGAGTGAGTCGCTTGAGTTTGCTATACTTTTCAATCTGTAGTATTAGTAGAAAACTTATGAATTTGGTTTCTTGGCATTTATTTTCACAAACATTTGCTACGCTATCGTTGTATGTATATATGTATGCTGGGTTTAAAGCAGGGTATTTTTTAGGAATTTTTTCCGGAGGGGGCTTCCGGGGCGCCCCCGGGCCGGGGGGGGATTTTCGGGGGGGGGGGGGGGAAGAGTTTTTTGCAAAAATGAGCCAAAAATGTTATTTTTGGCGTATTTTGCATGGTGAAACGCAAAAAGTTCTCAAAAATGCCAGGATTTAAGCTAAAAATAGCTATTTTTAAGAAAGAATCTCTAATGAATTTGGTTTCTTGGCATTTGTTTTCACAAACATTTGCTACGCTATGGTATATGTATATATGTATGCTGGATTTAAAGCAAGGTATTTTTTAGGGATTTTTTCCGGGGGGGGGGGCTTCCCGGGGGGCCCCCTGGCCCGGGGGGGGATGAAATTGTCGGGTTGAAAGATTTTTTTGCAAAAATGAGTCAAAAAATGTTATTTTTTGGCGTATTTTGCATGGTGAAACGCAAAAAGTTCTCAAAAATGCCAGGATTTAAGCTAAAAATAGCTATTTTTACGAAAAAATCTCCGGCGCCGCCGGAAAATTTTTTAAAATTGGCCTATTTTTGGCAAAAAATCTGGGCTTTCAAAAAATCCCGGGGGGAAGCAAAAATCTCGGGAGGGGGCGATTTCGGGGAGGAAGGCATTTTCGGGGGAGGGAGGTCAGCTTCGTTCCCCCCCCCCCCTGTAAAAAATACTCTGTAATGTAGGCGAAAAAAGTGGGAATGAAGTTGTTGCCCCCCCCCTTCCCGCACTAGTTGAGGGAATCTATTAGGTACAGATGTGGAGAGACGAATCTAAAGTAGCCTGAGGTTATAAGCTCTTATGTTTCATTTGCATTTTTAGCGGAAACCGCGAGTAAAGAAATCACTTTGGAAAGGCGCGGACATGGAAATTTTGGGAATGCCGCGTGCGGAATTTTCCCAAGTATTGAGCTCGGATGAAATTCTAGCTGAAGCTATGCGCAATTTAATTTCGCATGGTCTGATTTCAATTACAGATACCCCAGTAACTGAAGCGGCCACTAAACAGGTATATAAGCAAACTGCATATTGCTCAAGTCATTTTAGTCAAAGTTCAGTTCAGGCGAACTTATTAAATCTTCGATGTTGTTTTATACCTAAAGTCTTGGGAAGAGCCGGACACTAGAGTTGGATAACCGTAGAAGAACCGCCATATTTGACGTCATTTTGCGAAGCTTGAACTAAAATGTCATGAGATTATTTTCCAACGACAATTAAATAAAAGATAAAACGGGATTTTTGTTAACAGATATATATTTTCTATTAGTAGATGTTTCCTATTAGTTAACGGTTAACCACCCACAACAACTGAACACGTGGTGACACACATTCTCATCCATAACACGCCCCCAGTACACAAGTGTGTACATTCATTCGCTATGTTTCTGTGATGCACAGTTCACACAACGATTACGTTCGTTTGAAAGATGCCTGGTTGGAGCTTCTGCATGCAGGGTTCGTCTTATGCGCTAACTGATGACACTTGTCTGTTACGCTTGCCATGCTTTTTTATAACCATGGGTTCTTAGTTGCGCAAAATCGTTTAGTTGTCACTGTCTGTACACATAAGATTCAGGCTGACTTATTTTTCGCTGTTTTGTTCTAGATTTGCGAACGGTTTTCTCTGGTAGAAAAGTCTGTTTTTGGGGAAGTGTGTACCGTTACCTCAGAGGTTTTGGACCACGCAGATACTGCCTATTCGAAGGAACCCATTGGCGCACATACCGATACAACTTATTATTTCTATTCAAAAGGATTTGAAGTATATATGCAAACATAACTGACGGTTTTCCTTTATCATTTCGAGTAATTATTGACTGTAGCCAATGATGAGAAAAGGCATTTCAAGCTTGATTAATAATTGTCTGCGTATGAAAATTACTGGTTTCGTGATACCGTATTTTGTTAGATTTTTTAGTTCCTTTAGTTTCTTTCGTTCTCAACCTATTTGATCAACTTTATTAGTTGGTCCGGTCCACAACTTTTACTCCACTAGTCTAGAGTCGCTGAAGTCTTGTCATCTCCCGTTAATAGGTTAGCTTACGGAAACTTCATTTCACCAACAGTTGATTTGGTTTTTTGTTTTTCTTTTCAGGCATTCCATTGTTTGAAAGAAGGCGACAGCGGCGGAGATAACTATTTCGTGGACGGATTTGTTGCTGCTGAGGCCCTTCGTCAGAAGTCTCCAGAGCACTTTGAGATTCTTTGCAGTCGAAATATACCTTGGGAGTATATAGACTCCCAGACAGGTACCCATTTGCGTGCCATGGCGCCCGTAATTCGTTTGGCCCCTGACGATGCTGTAGAACAGGTTCGGTAAGTAGTTGAGAAAGATTTGGCTTTATTTGCATAGAATTGTCTTTTTAAATCCATAAAAAGCGTTGATACAGGACAATGTATGTTGTAAATCCCCTCATTGTGTCTCTGCGGCCGTATCGTTAACTAATGTTATACTCGAAATCGGTCAATTTTTTTCTGAATTAGTGTTAACAAGAGTACATAATAACAATGAGTGTGACAAGCGTCACACTCTTAGTTATCAAGCAAAAAACATCATCTGCACAATAGCGGCTGACCCCCCCCCCACAACTGAGCATGTGCACTTCAAAGATATGTGCACGCTATGCCTACGTTTTAAAGCTCAAAAACATAACTAGTCAGTTGGTTTAATATGCGTCTGTTGCGAGCTTCAGCACACACGTGCAAATTTCTTTGAAGTGCACATACTCAGTTGTGGGAAGGGGGTCAGCCGTTATTGTGCAGATGATGTTTTTGCTTGATAACTAAGAGTGTGACGCTTGTCAGACTCTTAGTTATTATGTACTCTTGGTATTAATAAGGCAAATATAAGGTTTCCTGATGGGCACCGGATATTTTTCATGTTCGAATACTTGCCTATTTTTCGCTAACACATATCCGGATAGAGGTTATCTGCCTATGCAAAAATTAAATAAAGCTAAATTTGTCGATTTCAAAGCTAAAATTCCATTTTTTTGTCAGTTTGAGGGTGTTTACTGAATTGGTTGTCATTACAGTCTATAGCTTAATCTATTTTCAGAAAATTTTTATAAAATATATATTTTGTAAAGATCGAACCTTTGCCAAACACTCGTTAAGTTTTCATGTCTGCATCTGAAATGTAAACGGATATCCGGATATAATATTCTTCTGAAATCCGATATTATCTGGATATAAAAATATCCGGATATCCAGTGTCTCCATTACTACTAAGTTGAGCTGTATAGTCCTTTCCTGCGTAGATGCCGATCGCCCAACTAATTTCTTAACAGAATGGCTGCTTTATTAGTTCAGTTTGTTCGACATTTTCTGAATATAACATACATAGGTTTGAATATCGATTACTTTTATTTTTGTTGTTTTAGTTTTAACATATACGACCGAGGTCCACTTCATTATACAGATATTGATGAGGTGAATCGTTACTATCAGGCCCTTCTAGCTTTTGCCTGGGAAATAAAAAATCCAGACGGTGAATATTGGACTCGACTGGTACCTGGGACGGTTGTAATCTTTGACAATTGGCGGGTTCTGCATGCCCGAACCGGGTTTCGGGGGAAACGAATTATGTCATCCTGTTACCTGTCGAGAGATGACTTCTTCAGTCGAGCTCGGGTTCTGGGCGTGGTTTGAGTTTGATATTGATGGCCAA
Source organism: Trissonchulus latispiculum (assembly GCA_030248195.1). Lineage (NCBI taxonomy): Eukaryota > Metazoa > Nematoda > Enoplea > Enoplida > Ironidae > Trissonchulus > Trissonchulus latispiculum. The sequence continues at coordinate 17,924 of JASAND010028254.1, read as the reverse complement.
TTCAAATGAAGAATTCTATTTTAAGCCATGACATGACAGTATCATAAATTTTGAATACATTTAAATTTTTTATAGATTCTGTGCCATGATTTTTATGTTGTTCTTTGATTTAGATTGGTATTTTTAAGTAAAGAACAATGTTGTCATTGTTGTAAAAAACAATGCGCCAAGAAACGAAGATTCAGTCAAGGCCTGAGCCTGACTGAAAAACCAGAAAATAGGGAACCTAATGCTGTCAACGTCAACAGTACATACTATAAGACTGTGACAGCAGGCAGGCTCTCTGTTATCAGATGCAGGTAACCTGCTTTGTTCGGTAACGGCCGACCCCCTCCACCACAAACATGTTTATGTTCACTAAATAAATTCTTACGCTATAGTTGCGTGCTAAAAGCTCGAGCGAAGCAGACACAAATTAAGTCGACGCACGCAGACGTTGCGTTTTCGAGCTTTTGTACGTAAAGATACGGCCGGTGAGTGTACAGAAACTGGTGCTGGGTACCGATTTGTCGTGGGGGGCACTACACGTTTGTGGGGGAGCCGTTAGCCTTCAGAGCTTGTAACTGCTGCTGTTAACAGAGAGCCTTCCAGCTGTCACACTTAAATATTATATATGACTCCGGATACTATTCCCTGATTACTCCGTGGATGCAATCACTATTCGAGGTGACACTCCTGCCTCCATGTTGTCTGGTTGATCGCGCCCCGCGGATAAGCACTGCCACTGGCATTGTATGTCTTGGAAGCAAAAATGGAGTGGAGATGGAGATATTTTCTCCAGGGTTTGCCTTTAGCTCAACCCAGAACAGTATTGGCACAGCACTATGTAATACAAAAAATTTAATGCTAAGCAGCAATTCTTTTCCCCAGGGGGTGGAAAATGAATTTACATCAAAACTCGTTTAGCGAACAAAACTTAAAATTAAAGTTTGAGTCTTTCTTTCTTACTCTTTTTCTTGGGCAAATGATCGAAAATTCCAGAAACTAAACAGAATTCGTCAGATTATTCAGAAAATTCGGGAACAGGAAATCTGGACTCAGTGTCGGTCAAGTTCTACTTCCGTCTGGATTTTGTAGACGGGCATTTTGCAAAACACTTACATATTGTTTTTAAAGAACAAAAAGTTTAGAATTACTGCAGTTTTAAACCTTCTATACTTGAGAGGTAAAGAATAATTTTGCAATGCAGAAAAGCTTCCAGCTTCTGCACGTGTTGAAGTTCTGAAAGCTGTGCCTTGCGTTGCATTTAACTCCAATGGTGTACAATGAAACATCCAAATGTCTACCTACCTATATGTACGTCTGACTCTTGAAACGGTTTTTCATAGTACCTGCTTCTCAGGAGTTGAAAATTTACTGGAGTTTCCGACTTGCAGCTGTTTTCTGGTTGAGATAGCGTTTTTGTCATATTTATGATGCATTCTGTCGCTTTTTCATTTAGCAGCTGATGGCAAATGCACCCGTTTATGCACCGTTTATGTCTACAATTTGTGGCTCGCTATCAGTTCATTTTGGTTAGGCTACTCACTGCAAACTTCTCTGCCGGCCAACATAGTGTTTGAGGACTGTTGCTATCGAGTCATATTTTCATCCTCATTGTTTTTAATACTTGTCCAATATAATATTTTTACCCTTATAGGATTTTCTTCGCATGTTTCCATTACGGCACTTGTAACTATTGCAGCCTTTGATGGTTTTGATCCTGACGATTTGCAAGTAGAATAAGTCCATGAATTAGTTGCAAATAGGTATGGGCACGGACCGGGCAGTCTTATATATATCTGACGGGTACCCGGCTACCCGTAAATATTCGGGTACCCAGGTCCGGGTCCTGCTTCGGATACCCGGTATCCAGTTAAAACCGGAAAAAGTCGGATAAAACTGGATTTGGGACTATTTCAGTTTGCCTTCACCGCTAAAAATTCTGAAACTTGACCAATTGCGGTAAGCCTTGATATGGGTATGCTTTCGACCATCAGTTCATCACGCAAAGTCTTCAGATTTCGCGAAATTTTATTCTTCGATTCACAAGGAGAGCTTAGGATTTTTTGTCCTCAATTTTGTTGAACGGTCGCATAACGCATAACACTTGCTATAAATGGATAGAAAAACACCAAATTTTTGCTGAGAATCCTTGAAACTAGAAGCTTTCCAATTCAATTGAATTGAAAAATATTAATGTATTGAACAATTTATATTACTTATTGATTAAAAACTAGTATCATAGCTGTTTTGACACTTTTACTCCGCTGAGCTCGATACCGTTCTTGAATAACCGAAATAGGTTTCATTCAAATGTTTTCAATGATATATGAGATTGGTGAGTGACGAACTAATTTATTATACCTATTAGTTTATACTTTATTCAGACTACGTTTATAAAAATCCAAGAGACAACAGGAGAGGTTTACAAGTATGTATGTACAATAAAGTTTTATTTAGATTAAGAGGCACCGCTTTTAAGCCAATTTATTGTTTTTCCACAATATGTTATTTTTAGATTTATTTCCTATCACTCGTGTTTATTATCTGCTAAAAATAACATCGAAATTCATTTTTTACTAATGTTGCCCGTTCGGGCCGGCTTCGGGCCTGTTTCGAGCTGAGGCTTCTGGCTGGGCCCGGGCCGGACCTAGCCCGGCCCGGATGACTAGGAACGGCCGGATTTTTCTCTAACGTGACAACACTACTCATGAGTTATACGTCGCAGGCTAGAAGCATTCTCAGTCGGTACGCGTGGTGACAAGAAATTTCAGGCGGCTTGCATGCCATTTCAAATGGAATGACAGTGGCTGAACGACATCTCAAGTGTTGTCATCCGGCCCTGTTTCGGGCCCGGGCCGGGCGTGGCCCGAGCCCGGCCCGGTTCTACATATGCTAACTAGTTATTACTCAAATTTCTTAATTGTGTGAAGACATAACTGTTGGGTTGTACCAGTAAAGGTGCATTCATAGTCGTAAACGCCTTGAGACGCGCGTCGACGCACGTCGACGTGCGTTGACGCGCGACGACGCGTCACACTGTAACATGCCGTTTTAACCGTTTAAAATCAGTTATAACGAATTCATGCTCACGAACGCAAGGAGACGCTTACGTACGCGCGTCGACGCGCGTCTACGTGTCAACGTGTCAACTATGAATGCAGCTTAATAATTACTTGATTTTGTACCATTAATATTTGACTAGTAATTAATCACGACATTAAGCTAAGAAGTTTAACTGTTTAGTCAAAGGAAGATAGAAAATTAACCACCAATAAAAATAATGCTAAATTAACGTCTAATGGTGTTGTCGCGCCTTCGTTAATGCGCGTAACTGACATGTCGCGCTTTAGCTATGTCGCGCCTTTGCTATGTCGCGCTAATAACCGTTCGCTTTCGCCATGTCGCTCTAATATCATACGTACAACCGACTCACTGATCTTCAAACATTAAAATTGCTATAGTAAACGCATGAAGCATTTTCAACAAATGGTGCAAGGGTAAAAAATGTTCAGCATCATGTACTCTATCAGAAATTTTTAAAATTTTTAAAAATCTTGAGTCTTAAATAGCATAAATTCGGTATTTAGGTATTTAAATAGCATAACGTATTTAGACCTATTTTGACATTTTTCAAATTTTGATTATTTAGCTGCAGTGTTAGTGGGCTAAACAGTAGGACCAATTATAATTATGCACACAAATCAGATGCTGTCCCTAATATCCAGACCCGTCCCTTAATATCCTGACTAAGTCCCTTAAAACCCGGTTTTCGAAAAAAAATGGCATTTTTTGCAATTTTATTTATATATTCCAAAATTCTTTTACTTGAACAAAAACACTATAGCAAAAATTTGTAACAAACAAAGCTTCAATTTGATACATAAATCATAAAATTTGGTTGCGTATTAAAACAGGTAGAACGGGTTCATGTTGCATCTTAGTAAATCTTATGAAATGCAAATCGTTTTTGTACCTTATTACCCCGTTTTACCCTAATGCTTATTTCAAAATTAATGCAGTTCTCGTTAAAGCATTATTCTGCCTGCACAGTGCACAGCCAGCTCAATTTTCAATTTATTTTGTATTAAGTTAAAGCATAAGCGTATTATTTATTATTAAGTACCAACTACCAAACACTCATACTTTTGGCTATTAGTCACTAGAAGCCAATTTAATTAGGCTAATTTTTAAGTTGCATGCAATATACCAAAATTGCTTTAATGGCAAACGAAAACTAATCTTTGAAGTGGCAATTTTGATATTGGGTACACGAAAATTGCTCGGGTATCCGGGCACCCATGTATCTGAACGTGATGGGGCTTCGGGTAGTACCGAGTTCCCGGGTCCTATTATTCGGACCCGTGCCCTTGCCTTGTTGCAAAATATTAAGATTAGGGCGGAAATGTTATACGAGATTAAAATATGATACGACAATCAACTGGATCAGCGAATGTTAGGAATTGGCTTACGATTTCAGCTATTATATTTTAAACATCTCTACAGCTGCGTTTACTATTACATTTATTTTTATTATTATTATTATTATTATTACTATTATTATAATTATTGTTATTATTAGTAGCAGTTACTTAATGACTTAATTATTTCTATCTGTGGTATTTATCCTGAAATGCATCTTCATCACTGCAGCCACTTTACCCATGACACCAATTGTGGGGCCTGCACTCGAAAACCCTGGGCGCCTGGACACAAAACTAGCCAAGCCGGTTTCGGTCTTACTGAAGGTGGTCTCAAACTTGCCACCGTAACTGATGCTGAAGCTGCTGCTGGTACGTTTAAATATACGCACTAATTTAACGTGGTGATTTCCTTTGGTGACACCAATGTTTAATAGTTTCATTGCTTGAAGCAAGAATCGATCAAAATGTAGCTTTCCTTTTATGTTAAAAATAAATGCGAGATTAGTTTATTTCTCAGCAAACCACGATATGACTGCAGTTTTCGGATTTTTGTTGTCTTCTCAACTAAATCTTTTGCCAGAAGATGGTTATATGCGACACTTCAATAAATTTTTTAATTACAGACGCCCTTCGTTGAATTTTGCTACTTGCTCAGGGCTCTAAATGATTGCTGGCTGCTAAATCTGATATGTATAGATAAACAGTTTGTTTTGGTAGTTTTCAATTTGATTTAATTCGTCTGCTAGCAACGAGTGCCCAAAAGGAATTACCAGCTAATGTGTAAAATGTGGTTATTTTCACGATTTCCGTTTGTCTCCGCTGAAGGTTACGACAATTGAGGAGTGGCACTGTGGTAACCCAGTAACGGTTTTGTTCTATCCGAGATTTTCAAGGAGTTGGCCGTTCTTGGGGGGAAACCTCTTAGGATGGAGCCAACGGCGCCCACGATGCGACGAAAGCTTTGCGGTCGTTTCTGCTCCGGCAGTAGCCTTGCCTACGCCTCGGGCAATTGCATTTGCATTTATTCAAAGCCAGTCTGAGGACTCAGTACAAAATTGGACTGGCGTTACCCCTCATCGCGAAAGCAACTGGGTGTGGAACTGTGGGGAAAAAGCTTAAGAAAATGATTAGAACATCGCCTTATCCAAGTGTGATTTGAGCATCTACGTATAAATGTAGCGTTTGAGCATTTAGCCTTCAGAACCTCGAAAACAACGTTCTAATTTAAAAATGACGAAGCGCTTTAGAAGGTGGGAGTTTGTTTGTTTATGGTTTCCTCTGACTGATGCTGAGTCATTTTCGTTTGAACTTATCCAAGGAAACATGTATACCTACCTTTTGCATCCCAACCCAAGTTTATACCTTCTATAAAACACTAAAGGCACATTTTCCAGCAATAATGTCAGGAAATAGAGCCGGAATAGTTTTGTTTTTGGGAACTCATAAAACGCTCACACCTGGATAGCAGTTACATTTAATAAAGTTTTGAAGGCGCAAGGGGAAGAAGGTTCCTTCCGACGGACAGAGTATATATTCCTTTTTAGTAGTAGTTTAGAGGCGGCAATTTTTCATTTGGCCAATGTTCATTCACTGCCACAGAACTGTACAATTTTTGTCACGTTATGGATGATGTGCAATTAAACAAAACTGGTCAATTGGTCAATATTTTACTAGTCGAAATCACATTGGTCAGTAGTATATAATTTTAGTATTAAGCTTTAGTAGTTTATTGGCTGTCACAATTAACCCTTTCTTCACCAAGGATCGAGACATCCTTGGTCCCGTGCAATTTTTTTGTCGAAGCAACCTAAGCACCCAGTTTTCATCGCTGAGTACAGCGTCCTTTTTTCACCAGGTCCGGGGCCACAGTTTGCAAAATATTTTAAAGGTAGCTAAGCAAATAAAGTCCCTACGGCCATTAGATGACTTTGGAATTTTTGAAAACTCGGAGTCTTAATTTGGTATTTAATTCTGAATTCTTTTGTCCCAGAAGGACACTTTGCTGCAAAAATCAAATTAGCTGATTTTCTGTGGTGACAGTTTCGCGGAATTTCCAACTTTTCCCAACTTTGACGGCTTCTAACCTTTGCTGGGTGCATCGGAGACCCTTCAATATTTATTACAAAATGAAGAGCAACCAATTTTTTATCGATTCGCAATGGTCCCATCTCTTAGGTGATTCCAGCTAAAAACGGCAACCGAAAATGTAAAACTGGTCGTTTTCACCCCTTGACTCTAATAGAAAATCCTGTCACGAAAGGGTTAATGTATTGCTACTATTTATTACCTAGGAAAGATTTCATAAACGTTAACTTTTTCTGAAAACAGAAATTTTGATTAAAACATACCATAGAGCTACAAATTCTTCATACGTATCTTCAGAAAAGATACAAACTTTTAAGTATCAAACTTCAAAATATTTTAATTTGAGCTGAAATATATTCAGTTGTTTGATCAAAAAATATTTTAACCAGAGTAGCAACGGTTTAAAGCATCATTTTGAGCAGGAATCTGAAATCGTTGAGTTAATTTCATCATGGAAACGAAACATCGGCCAAGGGGTTGAGTCATTTTCCATAAAATCCCTTGTCTGTCAAAAACAGACATAGATGCTTCTAGAATAACAATTTTGTATGGCGTGGGTTTGAAATTTGTCTTCAGTGTACATTATGGTTTAGGATATATAAAAATTATGAACTCCAACATTAAAGCTTGTGTGACTGGCTTAATTAACAGGCAGAATTTACTTGCACTTTAAACAAGAGGTTGATGTACTGTCAAAGCCGTAAGGACGCAGCACATCTTTTCATGGCCGTATGACTTAATTTTATAACATAATGTTATTAGATATCTAGTAATACAGCTTACGGTGTTGCTGACTTGTTTATCCTAAAGCTACGAACCGTCATGGAAAAGGCTTATTGATTTTCCTTTGTCTGCTTTGCACGAGATCTACTTAGTTCACTAGCTTGGAGGCGGGAAAAGCTCTTTTCAAAAAATATCTCATGAACAACATCTTTTTCAAGCCCTTGCGTAACTCCACCAGTCATCTGCTTTTTTGGTGCTCTGGTCATAAAGGTTTAGTAATAATTACAGGAAAAAGTTTCTCCTGAAAGTCCCATTTCTAGCTTAGAGTTTAGGTATAAGCTTCCTACTTTTAGCTGAAGCAGCCTAAGTTGAGCTTCCTATATGATAGTTCACTTTGAGTTGTTCAATTTTATCCATTCGCAACAAGGATTATGACAACAGACGACGAATATAGGCTTGCTGTTGATAAATTAAATAGTCAACAAGGTATTTGTTCAATAGCTTTGTAACTGTTTTAATTTTTTCATGTATTTTAAGACTGCAAAAATTAATCTGAACACTACAGAAACTATTAGTCTTTACCTCTGTAGTTAGAAAAATTAACAACGTCGCTTTTGAGTAAAGCTAGGAATAAAACAGAGTTCGGTGGAAAGTGAAGGTGGTAAAGGTCATAAATTCGAAGCTCCTGAAAATGCAAAAAGTGACGTGTGTACCGGGCACTGTCATTGAATGAGCCAAACGCCAAAACCGACTGAGCCAAACTTGTTAGTCGGTAGTGTGATTGACCAACCACTATTAAGCCCGGTTCACACTGCACAAGGTTTAACGTTTAAGGTTAAACTAGTTGATTTATGCTGAAGTGTTCACACTGGAAGGTTTAAGGTTTAAGGTTTTAGGTTTAAGGTTTTAGGTTTAAGGTTTAAGGTTTAAGCAAGCTGAGTTAAAAATATTTTAACTCTGTGTTTAGGTTTAAGCTTCCACTGGATTATATATGGAAGGTTTAGTTAATAATTTTCATTATATGCATACTAGAATCTCTTACGTATACACAGAACTAAAAAAATTTTAAAATCCATGGAGATTTGAGTGCACACTGGCTGATATAAAAATCACGTCATATTCAGAAATTCGTTAAACCTTCCCGCCCAACTGCTTAAACCTTAAACCTTAAACCTTGAACCCTAAACCTTAAACCTCAAACCCAAAACCTTAACCCTTAAACCTATTGCAGTGTGAACCGGGCGTTAGGCTTAGGCTTATGCTTAGGCTTAGGCTTAGCTAAAAGTGTAAGTTACTTTATATGGATTAGCGTACCTTTTCGAAATTCACTTTGGAATTCTCAAATTCGCAATTTAACAGCTAAGTAGGAAAGTATGCATACATACATAATAGGTACGAACAGGGTTCTTAATGCATGGTATTGCAACATCAAACATTACATTAAAATTTTCCTTCTGTTTCAGCTTTATTGGACCAAGTCTCGGCTAGAACAGATGATCGGGAACGACTGAAAAAAGAGGCCACGCTGGGAGTGAAACTACGAAGAGCGTTGCAGATTAGAAATCACAATATCAGAATACTCTTTGCAGAATTCTTAGGAACATTCATTTTGGTGGTAAGTTGACACAGTGGAAGGTTCAGTTTAGTAAAATATAACCTTGCAACAAAAGTATATATACTATCTGCGAAGTTTGAGGAACTTAAGGAGGGGGAAAATGGAACATGAAATTTATTTTTCGTAAAGCTGGGAACCCGTTTCAGCTGAGATTCTTGGTCTTCAAAATGATTTGGTGCCCCTGTATATATAGACGCTGAGTGGGAGGAAATAAATTTGAATCTAAAGTGTTTTTATTCGTGAATACTATATATAATTGTCTTTATGTTTCAGGCATTGGGTGATGGCATTGTGGCGCAGCATGTTCTCAGTGAACATGAGTCCTTCAAAAGGGGGAACATTAATACCATACATATTGGATGGGGTTGGGCTGTTTCCATGGGTATATTTGCTGCAGGTGGCGTGTCAGGTTTGTACTAGCTTCAATATCTGACGGTTAATGCAACTACTGACAGTTATACTGAGCCGATTATATATACTACTGTAAACTATATACTGTATAGTATATATTGAACAGTTTATGTAGAAAAAGTGAAATCAGTAAAATTATTGATGCTCAATAAGGACATATTATATCAGAAGTTTTAGCTTATCCACTGCTATAAAAATTGCCCAGAGTATAAAAAATATAAAAATACTGTTCCAGTGTCCCATATATGTCACGTCCCAAACCCGAAATCGCACAAAACTAGTTTTGTGAGGTTCAAACCTCACAAAACCCGTTCTGTGAGGCCATGTCTGACAAAACTAGTGCTGTGAGGTTCATGCCTCACAAAACCCGTTCTGTAATGCCATTTCTCACAAAACTAGTTCTGTGAGGTTACTTTCCTCACAAAACGGTTGACAATCCATGCGATGGCAAAACGAAATTATATATATATATATATATATATATATATACATATATATATATATATATATACATATATACATATATATACAATACATATACATGGGTTCCCCATAACATCGTTCGTGACATCGTTCAGCATACACGCATACACATACCCCTACACACATGGGTTCCCCCATGACATCGTTCGTGACATCGTTCAGCATATACACATACATGTACCCCTACACACATGGGTACCCCATGACATCGTTCGTGACATCGTTCAGCATACACACATACACATACCCCTACACACACATGGGTACCCCATGACATCGTTCGTGACATCGTTCAGCATACACACATACACATCACATACCCCTACACACATATGGGTACCCCCATGACATCGTTCGTGACATCGTTCAGCATACACACATACACATCACATACCCCTACACACATGGGTACCCCATGACATCGTTCGTGACATCGTTCAGCATACACACATACACACCACATACCCCTACACACATATGGGTACCCCCATGACATCGTTCGTGACATCGTTCAGCATACACACATACACATACCCCTACACACACATGGGTACCCCATGACATCGTTCGTGACATCGTTCAGCATATACACATACACATACCCCTACACACACATGGGTACCCCCATGACATCGTTCGTGACATCGTTCAGCATATACACATACACATACCCCTACACACATGGGTACCCTCGTGACATCGTTCGTGACATCGTTCAGCATATACACATACACATACCCCTACACACATGGGTACCCTCGTGACATCGTTCGTGACATCGTTCAGCATATACACATACACATACCCCTACACACATGGGTACCCCATGACATCGTTCGTGACATCGTTCAGCATATACACATACACATCACATACCCCTACACACATATGGGTACCCCCATGACATCGTTCGTGACATCGTTCAGCATATACACATACATACATAGAGTCAATGGGACATTTTAGTATGAAAAACGGGGGGGGGGAGGGGAAGGGACAGGGAGAGGGGAAGGGATCCTTCTCCTCGCCTCCCTATGTGTATTGTATTGTATATGTATTGTGTGTATGTATTATACTTTATTGTATACAGTTGTACATTCATTTTTGGACTATGTACATACCTGATGCACCTCATGTACATACCTTCCCAGTGATATGTACATACCTACCCCCCATGCCATGGCATGGAAGGGTAACCCGAAATGATTGCAAACTCAATATTATATTGCTATTTAAAAGTTAATTAATGTCTTCTAATTCTATGACTTCCTGATTTTCAATGAAACTTTTCAACAACAAATTTCCATCAATTCAAATTCTGTACAAGTATGGTCAAATGCTTGAAATAATATTTTTTAAATTAATTAACTAAACCAAGATTTATAATAGGAAGAGTAGGACACTCTCTACCGCTTACTCTACTGAATCGATCACTGGCTGGGTATCTATGTACTTAAAGCTAAAAAGCTAAAGGCTGACATCGTCGTCGGGTGTCGACGGATATCTGGCCAGTGATCGATTCAGTAGCGTAACAGGTATAAAAATGCATAAACACTTCCAAGGGGAGGGGGTCCATCGTGAAAATTTTTAGACCGCGGATTTATCTCATTTTCACACATAATGTAGCCACATATGTCGTACATTTCAAGTTTAAATTTTGAGTTGTTTCGTTCAGTTCTCGGTACGTTATGAGCCATTCATTGAATACAATTTGAATATCTGTCAAAATGAGGGTGCTGCAGACAACTGAAGCAAGTTTGAGCAAATCAACTTTCTATAGTTAGCTTATTTTGGTATGCACATTTAAAAACCATTAATAAAAACATTTTCGAACAGTTTCAAGCCAGATAAGCATGATCAGAGTCTTCCTTAAAGGATTTTCCGAAGAAACAAGGCCCCTGTTCCCCCCGATGTAATGAAATCTTTAAGAGGGCTTAACTTAAAATAGAAGCATTTCCGAGCCATAGTTCTATGAGAAGAATTCATCACTGCACTAAGAGCTTTCGATTGATATATAATATGCCATATTTTGAAAATTTTGAAAAATCGCTGTTTTGTGAATTTCGGGGTATGAGGTTTCCGATTGGCGCACTGAGAAGTACTGGACACAGCTGTCGGCAGAATTCATGCAACAAATTGATCCTAGGCAAGAGTAAATGTGCTGAAATGCAAAAAATGAAATTTCGCAACATAGCTTGGTCGTAAAATGCCTATCTTTCGAAAAAACAGCTATTTTCACAATTTTGCAGAAAATAACTAATTTCTGCGCCAAAAAAATCTCGACACTGGCAAAAGATTCCAAGTAACATTGGGTGTTGTTTGAAAGCTTTATACATATGCTGTGTCACTGTGGAGTTAGAAATTTTAGTTAGGATCTTATTTTTATAATATGCAGTCAAACTTAATAACCCCTATTTTTGGTCACAAAAAACGACAGATTCTAGCAATATTCGGCAGTTCGCTAACTTTAAAAATTCATTAAAATTTTTTGAAGACTTAATTCAAAATTCTAATTCCACAGTGACACAGTATCTGTTTAGAGGTTTAAATGGATACCAAATGTTACCCGGTATCTTTCACCGGTTTCGAGATTTTTTTGGCGCAGAATTATAATCGACACTTTTTCGATTTCCTATGTTTAACACATGCATACCTCTACTTTGAGGTGAATTTTCTCAACAACCGTAAGAGATCCAACTTAAATTTTATAAACTCGCTAAAATATCCCACTTGGACAATAAAATATGTGAAAATGAGAAAAATTGGAGATGGTCGAAAAAATGACCCTAAAGTGGACCCGCCCCCCTTAAGTTCACCATTTTTAAAATTCAAAGTTCTAAATGTTCATTTTCCCAACTAAGTTTAGTTAATTAATTTAAACAGATATTATTTTAAGCATTTGACCTTGCAAAAATATAAATTTACATTTTTGTACCTTATACCTTATAAAAATTTAAATAAAATCTTGTTTATATATTTTGTTTATGTATTAACTCAATCGGTGCTTTCCTTGGTACATCGAAAGCTTAATGTTTCAGTAAATTGAACAGCTAAAGTAGTAATTTGCAATTTTGGAACCAGTTAGAGCAATCTTTCAAGAATTTGAATTGATGGAAATTTGTTGTTGAAAAGTTTCATTGAAAATCAGGAAGTCATAGAATTAGAAGACATCGATTAACTTTTAAAATAGCAATATAATATTGAGTTTGCAATCATTTCGGGTTTTGCGAGGAAAGTTAAGCCCGGTTCATACTTGTCTCTGAGTCTCTGTCTCTTAGTCTCTGTCTCTTAGTCTCTGTCTCTATACGGTTCATACCTGTCTCTGTCTTTTTGTCCTTTTGTCTCTAAGCTGTCCTTGTCTCTGCGGTTGAACAAGCCAACTTTTCTGCCTGTCCTTAAGACACAGCCAATCAGAACAAGAATAATATCACGTGAGCAGTCAGTAAGTAAATATTTAAGGTAACGCACTTGTATCAAATTTAAAATCAGTTTTCATCAAAAAATTAGCGTAAACGGAGAGCAAATAAGAAGAATAAGATATTTGAAAAGGTTTCTGATCGGTTTTGATTAAATCCAGTGACCAATGGAATTTGAATTAGTTGTCACATGACCGAGTCTCTGTCCTTTTGTCCTTATAAGTATGAACGTGTTGTCTCTGTCAGCTTAGAGACAAAAGGACAGAGACATAGAGACAAGGACATAAAGACAGAGACGCAGAGACAAGTATGAACCAGTAGGGCGTTTCACAAAGGGCTCCTAAATCTAGCTCCTAAGTCCCTCCTATCTTATCTCTTATGAGCAGTTTACGAGCACTTTATGAGCGGCTCCTAAACTGTTTCACAAAGCTCCTCTTAAACTGCTCCTAGACATTCGCTCATAACCCCCTCTTAACGCCTTTCTCTTAACTTTCTAAGCGCTTTCACGCCGGGAAAGAGGGGCTGAAAAAGTTAAGAGACTTCAAGTAAAATGCTTTATTATTTTCAACTACAAAATATGATAGGAAATAGAACATTTACGTGGCACAGTATCACATTAAAGGCAAGGATAAAATGAGCTTGTTTCTTATTTTTGACGAAAGTAATGACGAAATACGAAATATTCACTATTATATATTCAGCAGTAGAAGCTCATAAAACGAGTCAAAAGCTTTTACAGAACTTTCCTGGAGGAATACAATACATCGCATAGCTGTCTTGGCTTAATACTTGAACAATTAGCACTTGAGAGTGCGTTATGAGCCCGGGGTGCGTTATAAGTGTGCGTGTGCTATATAAGTAACAAACTTAAGAGCAAACATAAGAGGGCTCCTAAATTTTAGCTGAAAATTGTGTTAAGAGCGCTCCTAGCGTTCAATTTTAAGAGCAATCTCCAAGTAGCTTTGTGAAACAGTTTAGGAGGTCCTCCTAAGTTGCTTGGAAAGCCCTCTTAACTTTTGACTTTAGGAACAGCTTTAAGAGCAAAATTTAGGAGGGCTTTGTGAAACGCGGCCCCGATATTGGGCTCCTAATTTTACGAATCATTTTAAGAGGTCTCTTAGTTTAAGAGTTCTTCGTGAAACACCATTCTCCTAAGTTTTCTCATAAGTAGTAAATTTAGGAGCTCTTAGCGCTATGAGCCCTTTGTGAAACGCCCCACAGGCTTTACCTCACAGAACTAGTTTTGTGAGAAATGGCATCACAGAACGGGTTTTGTCAGGCATGAACCTAACACAACTATTTTTGTGAGACAAGGCCTCGCATAATGGTTTGTTCAATGAAGTTCCTTGTAGGTAATGTTATGTGTATTTCGTTTTCTCTGATGAATGAAAATGATTTTAGGAGGCCACATAAACCCTGCATTTTCTTTGGTTTGCGCCATCATTGGAAAAATTTCATGGATAAAACTACCCTTCTATTTGATTGGACAGTACTGTGGAGCCTTTATAGCATCTGCTTGCATTTTTACAGTTTATTACGGTACGTACGTAGTATAGTATATTTTTCATCCACAATAACAATTCAGTTAGCATACTGCAGTATTTTAGCTGCTAAACCTTTTTGAAGTCTTACCTTCCTCAAGACTCAAGAGTCTTTTCTGGCTTTAAGCTCTCTGCTGGAGCGACTTATGTTAGACTGATCTGGGACATTTATAACCGCATTATAAGCGTAAACTCTAAAAAATAATCAGTTAATATATATAGAGTTTCTGCTTTACAGATCGGTTGGTGTCTTTTGAAAAGGCCTACTGCAATGAAACGAGAGAATTTTATTATGCTAAAGAACATCATTGCTTGACGGCGGGTATCTTTGCTACTTATCCCCAAGAACACGTTACCAATTTGCAGGGATTTGCTGACCAAGTTAGCTCCTCAGTTTTGTTTGAAGGACTATTAATTCATTTTTACATATATAGTTCTTCCGAAAGAGTTAGCGTTGTTTGCACTGAAATCATGCGTAGTCAAAGCATTTCGTAGCCCGTTATCTTTCACCCTATATTTTACCTCCAGCTGAACTGGAACCGCTATGTACCTTTATCCGGGAACTTCCGTTTTTTGCGACGGAGTGGAAGCATGTAGTGACTATTTTACCAGAAAGAGTTAGAGCTCAAATCATCCAAATTAATCGCTCACCCATCCCGAAACCGCATTTCGGAATTTCTATGAAGCTCCTGCTAAAACCACGAAAAATTCAAATTTTATAGGCAGCTCTATTCCAGCTTTTATGTAATGCTTCTACAGTTTCTACGTTGACTGCTGGGTATAATTTCCAGGTTTTTGGCACATTTCTGCTGGTGCTTTTGGCTTTGGCTGTGACAGACGAAGAAAACTGGCACATGCCGAAATGGCTCCACCCGATGTCCGTGGGATTGATTGTCAGTGCGATTGTGGCTGGTTATGAATACAACTGCGGCGCCGCTCTCAATCCGGCTCGTGATCTTTCTCCTAGAATCTTCACCGCCATCGCTGGCTGGGGATCCGGCGTATTTACGTAGGTTACTTAGGAATTCTCTAGGTAACGAATTTACTAGGATTTTTCGGGTTTGAAGTAAAACGTTAGTTCTACGACTAGACATACGTTCAACTCATTGTAGGTATGTTTACTTTTTAGGTATCGAAATTCGACGTGGTTCCTGATTCCAATATTTGGTCCTCACACGGGTGCTATCATCGGAGCTTTTACCTATTTATTGCTAATAAATTTGCACTGGCCACAGCCAGAGGACGAATCCTTCCGAGCAAAGAAAAAGTTCAGTCACGACGAAAAGCTTACAGCGAAAACGACTGCTTGAAGCCTTGCTGATCAATTTTGATCGAGATCGATTTTTCAAAGAAAAATTAAAACTTTTGAATATGTACGTTGTACAGTTTGTCTCGGATGTCGAATCTATCAACAGCTTTAATATTGCCAGTAGATTTAATGTACTTTAGTTTAGTTTATTCTTTTACTGTTGTGCGTTTTTGCTTGTCGGTAGCTCTGCCTATACCTAGGCTACCACTCAACAACCAAAAGAAAGACTTGGAGGTCAGCAAACGCAGGCGTAGCAATTAATTGTTGACGAAACTAATGTTCAGTGAACATCAAAGAATGCTCTTCATTCCTTTGAACTAACTTACCACGGCAAAACAACTAAATCGACAACGATTTATTTCGTCAGGTTTCACCAAGAATGGATTTTACGAAACTTAATCTGTTCATGTCCAATTTTCTTACGCTTCAATTTTCTCATTCAGTTATTCTTTCTTATGCTGTTTGTTACTAGATTTTTGTAATCTTGTTATGTTTCACTGTTCGTTCACACTTTCACCGTGAAGGGATTGTTTAGTAAAGTTTAACTGTGTTAGCCTATTCTCATTTTATTCAATATTGGTAGGCACAGAGTTGGCGGTGGACACATTTCGCAATAACCGCAACCGCCTCGCGGCCTTGCCTTTGGTGACCGCGAACGCCCGTCGCGACCATACCCGAAGCCCGCATGAAAGTTGCTTAGCCGCAAAGCATTTGAACGGATTTTATCGCTGAAATAAGCAAAATTATGCTTTTTGTAGCTCACGTTTCATTTTTAAAGGTTAATTCTTAATAAAAACCAAGAGTACATAATATATAAGAGTGTGACAGCAGGCAAGCTCTCTGTTATCAGCTCAATATACATGCTATGTTCGCTAACGGCTGCCCCCCCCCCCCACAAACGTGTATATATGCTCGCTTCAAAGAAATTTTCACGCTATCTTTGCGTTTTAGAGCTCGAAGCAGACACAAATTGGACGCACGCAGGCGTTGTGTTTTCGAGCTTTAACAAGTAAAGTTACGGCGAGTGAGCGTACAGAAACGTGTACTGGGTACACATTTGTGGGGGGGGGGGGCGTTAGCGTGCACAGCATGCACCTTGAGCTGATGACAGACAGCCTGCCAGCTGTCACACTCTTATCTGTTATGTACTCTTGATAAAACCCAGAGTATATACTCACAAAAATAATCTATCTTCAGTTAAAACTGAAAATGAAACTTTAAATGATGAAAGGGTAAGAGGTAATAAATATTAACAGTCAGTTTTTTTAAAAACTATCGCCAAATTTCGACATCTAGAATAGGCAAGACACTACCAACTGTTAGTATTGTTCACCGGCCAAATTCGTGGGTCGTCCGGCAGCCGGCCCAGGAACGGAAGGCCGGCCGGTACACCGGGATCGCCCTTCACCGGGCGGTGCTACCTTTTGACGGCTGTCCAAAATACGAGTAAAAAAAGATATTTGATAGGTTTCAAGGCGATAGGCGATAGGCCGCTGAATGAAACTGTCACTGGCCGATTGGTTGCCCCGCAATGCGTGTCACCGGCTTGCCTGTTCTCAGCTGGTTGCCACCGGCTGACCGGTGTCGCATGCCACGGCACTACGGCAGGTGTCGCATGTCACGACAGATGTCGCAAGCCAAAATTTCGCCCAAGCTAAATTTTTCCTGGGGAAATTCTAGCATGCCAAAATGTCCACCCCTTATGTCAGTTTAAAAGGGAAATTCTAGCATCCCAAATTTCCCCCTTCAATGTTAGCCTAAAAGGGGAAATTATAGCATGCCAGATTTCTCCCTCTAATATTTGACCTATAGTAGGAGAATTTGACATGCTGAAATTTTCACTTTTTCATTTTAATGATATTAAATGTAATTTAGAATTTATAAAGATCCTAACTTCCTTCCGTTTTAGAAAAATCTTCATACAACCAGATTTTT